>JACGCM010001230.1:0-21234 GCA_014058105.1 Kingdonia uniflora | reverse complement strand
CAGGGAAGCTATCCGAGAATCTAATTCAGATTTCGATGGCCCGGCAGTATCAATAAAGACTCCTAATACTAGAACGGACTTGCATACAATGATTATGGGCGACAGACCAGTAAAGAAGAGCGATAACATCTATAAAAAAAACTAAATTTTAGAATTAATGTGGGAGCTACTGTAAAAAAGTAGATCTATACTAGAAACTTAATTTTTGATTGACTGTGGGCGCTACAGTAGAAAGAAGATCCATACTAGAAACTTATTTGTGATTGACTGTGGGCGCTACTGTAAAAATGAAGATCTATACTAGAAACTGAATTTTAGATTTACTGTGGGCGCTACATTAAAAATGAAGATCTATAGTTGAACTGAATTACAGATTGACTGTGGGCCCTACTGAAAAATGAAGATCATACTAGAGACTGAATTTTAGAATGACTGTGGAGCTGCAGTTAAAATGAAAATCAATGCTTGTGGAAGAATTTCAGATTGATAGTGGCGCTACAGTTAAACGAAGAAGAACTATACTAGAAACTTAATTTCATATTGACTCTGGGCGCTACACTCAAAAAGAAGATCTATACTTGAAACTAAATTACAGATTGACGGTGGGCGCTACTATTAAAATTAAAATCTATACAAGAAACTTAAATTTAGATTGACGTGGGGCGCTACAGGAAAAAGAAGATATATACTTAAAGCAGAATTTTTGATTGATAGTGGCGCTACAATTCAATCGAAGATCTATACTGGAAACTGAATTTCTGATTGACTGGGGCGATACAGTAAAAAAGAAGATCAATACAAAAAACAAAATTAAAGATGACTGTGGGCGCTACAGTAAAATTAAGATCTACACTAGAAAATGAATTTCAGGTTTACAGTGGGAGCTACAGTAAAATAAAATTTTATACCTGAAACTGAATTTCAGATTGACTGGGGCGCTACATTTAAAAAGAAGATCTATCCTAGAAACTAAATTCAGATTGACCGTGGGCGCTGCAGTAAAAATTAAGATCTATACTAGAAACTGAATTTCAGATTGACTGTGGGCGCTACAGTTAAAATTAAGATCTATACTTGAAGCTAAATTTGGATTAACTGTGGGCGCAACAGTAAATGTAAATTTTTACCTGAAACTGAATTTCAGATTGACTGCGGGCTACAAAAAAAAAGAAAATCTACAATGAAACAGAAATTTAGATTGACTATGGGCGCTAGAGTAAAAAGGAGATCTATACTAGAAACATAATTTCAGATTGACTGTGGGCGATACAGTAAAAAAAGAAGATCCATACTAGAAACTTATTTATTTGATTGACTGTGGGCGCTACAGTTAAAATGAAGATCTATACTAGAAACTGAATTTTAGATTGACTGTGGGGCTACAGTAAAAATAATGATCTATAGTTGAAACTGAATTACAGATTGACTGTGGGCCCTACTGGAAAATGAAGATCTATTCTAGAAATTGAATTTTAGATTGACTGTGGGCGCTACAGTTAAAATGAAAATCAATGCTTGAAGCAGAATTCAGATTGACAGTGGCCCTACTGTTAAAACTAGATCTATACTTGAAAAAAAATTTCACATTAACTATGGGCGCTACACTCAAAAAGAAGATCTATACTAGAAACTAAATTACAGATTTACTGCGGGCGCTACAGTTAAAATTAAGATCTATACTAGAAATTGAATTTCAGATTTACAGTGGGCCCTATAGTGAAATGAAGATTTATACCTGAAACTGAATTTCAGATTGACTGCGGGCGCTACATTTAAAAAGATGATCTATCCTTGAAACTAAATTGCAGGTTGACTGTGGGCGCTGCAGTAAAAATTAGGATCTATTCTAGAAACTGAATTTCAGATTGATTGTGGGCGCTACAGCTAAAATTAAGATCTATACTTGAAGCTAAATTTCAGTTTGACAGTGGGCGCTACAGTAAAAATGTAGATTTATACCTGAAACTGAATTTCAGATTGACTGCGGGCGCAACAGTAAAAAAGAAAATCTATACATGAAACAGAAATTTAGATTGACTATGGGCGCTAGAGTAAAAAGGAGATCTATACTAGAAATAATTTCAGATTGACTGTGGCGCTACAGTAAAAAATAAGATCAATATAGAAACTGAATTTAGATTGACTGTGGACGCTACAGTAAAAAAGATGATCTATACAAGAAACAGAACTTCAGTTTAACCGTGGGGCTCTACAGTAAAATGAAGAAGATCTATACTAGAAACTTATTTCAGAATGACTGTGGGCGCTACAGTAAAAATGAAGATCAATACTGGAAACAAAATTTCAGATTGACTGTGGGTGATACAGTCAAAAGGAAGATCTATACTAGAAACTGAATTTCAGATTGACTGTGGGCGCTACAGTAAAAAAAAGATCTATACTAAAAACTGAATTACAGATTTACTTTGGGCGCTACAGTAAAAATTAAGATCTGTACTTGAAACTGAATTTGAGATTGACTGTGGGCGCTACTGTTAAAATAAAGTTATATTCCTGAAGCAGAATTCCAGATTGACTGCGGGCGCTACAGTAAAGGGAAGATCTATACTATAAACTGAATTTCTGATTGACTGTGGGCGCTGCAGTAAAAAAAGAAGATCAATACTAAAAACTAATTTTTAGATTGACTGCGGGCGCTACAGTAAACAAGAAGATCTTACTAGAAGCAAAACTTTAGATTAACAATGGGAGCTACAGTAAAAATGAGAATCAATCCTGGAAACTAAATTACAGATTCACTATGGGCGCTGCAGTATAAATTAAGATCCATACTATAAACTGAATTTCAGATTGACTGTGGGAGCTACAGTTAAAATTAAGATCTATACTTGAAGCTAAATTTTAGATTGACAGTGGGCGCTACTGTAAAATGAAGATCTATACCTAAAACTGAATTTCAGATTGACTGCGGGCGCTACAGTAAAAAAGAAAATCTATCCATGAAATAGAATTTTAGATTGACAGTGGGCGCTACTGTAAAAAAGAAGATCTATACTCGAAACATAATTTCTGATGACTTTGGGCGCTACAGTAAAAAAGAAGATCAATATTAGAAACTGAATTTCAGATTGACTCTTGCCACTACAATAAAAAAAATGATCTATACTAGAAACAGAACTTCAGATTAACTGTGGGCGCTCTATATTCATATAAGAAGATCTATACTAGAAGCTTAATTTCAGAATAACTGTGGGTGATTCAGTTAAAAGGAAGATCCATACTTGAAATTGAATTTCAGATGACTGTGGGCGCTACAGTAAAAAACAAGATCTATACTAGAAACTGAATTACAGATTGACTGGGGGCGCTACAGTAAAAATTAAGATCTATACTTGAATCTGAATTTCAGATTTACTTTGGGCGCTACAGTAAAAATAAAGATATATACTTGAAGCTAAATTTCAGATTGGCAGCGGGCGCTACAGTAAAAAAGAAAATCAATATTAGAAAACTATTTTCAGATTAACTGCGGGTTCTACAGTAAAAAGAAGATTTATACTTGAAATAGATTTACAGATTGACTGTGGGCTCTACTGTAAAAGAGAAGATTTATACTAGAAACTGAATTTCAGAATGACTTTAGGGGCTACAGTAAAAAAGAAGATTTATACTTGAAGCAAAATTTCAGATTGACTATGGGCCCTACCATAAAAATGAAGATCTATTCTAGAAATTGAATTTTAGAATGACTGTGGGCGCTACAGTAAAAAAAGAAGATCTATACTAGAAACGGAATTTCAGATTAACTGTGGGCGCTACGTTAAAAAAGATGATCTATACTTGAAATTGAATTTCAGATGGACTGTGGGCGCCACAGTAAAATAGAAGATCTATACTTGAAACAGAATTTCAGATTGACTTTGGGAGCTACATTAAAAATGATCTATACTTGAATTTGAATTTCAGATTGACTGTGGGCGCTACAGTAAAAAAGAAGATCTATACTTCAAATTTAATTACAGATTGACTGTTGGACTACCGTAAAAATTAAGATCTATACTAGAAACTTAATTTCATATTGACTGTGGGTGCTACAGTAAAAAAGAAGATCTATACTAGAAACTTAATTACAGATTGACTGTGGGCGCTACTGTAAAAAGAAGCATAATTTAAGATTGATTGTGGGGGACAAAGTAAAAGTGAAGATCTATACTTAAAACAGAATTTCCGATTGACTGCGGGCGCAACAGTAAAAAAGATTATCTATACTAGAAACAGAATTTCAGAATGACTGTGTGTGCTACAATAAAAATTATCTATATACTGGAAACTGAATTTCTGATGGACTGTGGGCGCAACAGTAAAAATGAAGATCAATACTTGAGCTGAATTTTTGATTGACTGTGTCGATACAGTTAAAAGAAAGATCTTTGCTAGAAACTGAATTTCAGATTGACTATGGGCGCTACTATAAAATGGAAGATCTAAACTAGAAAATAAATTTTAGATTGACAGTGGGCTCTACATTAAAAAAAAAGATCTATACTTGAAACTTAATTTTAGATTGACTGTGGGCTCTTCAGTAAAAAAGATGGTATATACTAGAAACAGAATTTAAGATTTACTATGGGCGCAACAGTAAAAAGAAGATCTATACTAAAATTTATTTAAGATTGACTGTGGGCACTACAGTAAAAAAGAAGATCTATACTGAAACTGAATTTCAGATTAACAGTGGGCGTTACAGTAAAAAAGAAATCTATACTAGAAACTAAATTTTAGATTGACTGTGGGCGCTACTGAAAAAAGAAAGATCTAAACTAGAAACTTAATTTAAGATTAACTTTTGGCGCTACAGTAAAAATGATGATCTGTACTTGAAAGCAGAATTACAGATTGACTATGGGCGTTGCTGTAAAGATGAAGATCTATACTAGAAACTGAATTTCAGATTGACAATGGGCGCCACAGTAAAAAGAAGATCTATTAAAAAAACTAAATTTTAGATTGAATGTGGGAGCTACTGTAAAAAAGTAGATCTATACTAGAAACTTAATTTCTGATTGACTGTGGGCGCTACAGTAAAAAAGAAGATCCATACTAGAAACTTATTTATTGATTGACTGTGGCGCTACAGTTAAAATGAAGATCTATACTAGAAACTGAATTTTAGATTGACTGTGGGCGCTACAGTAAAAATAATGATCTACGTTTGAAACTGAATTGCAGATTGACTGTGGGCCCTACTGTGAAAATGAAGATCTATTCCAGAATTTAATTTTAGATTGACTGTGGGCGCTACAGTTAAAATGAAAATCAATGCCTGAAGCAGAATTTCAGATTGACAGTGGCGCTACTGTTAAAACGAAGATCTATACTATAAACAAAATTTCACATTAACTATGTGCGCTACACTCAAAATGAAGATCTATACTAGAAACTAAATTACAGATTTACTGCGGGCGCTACAGTTAAAATTAAGATCTATACTAGAAACTGAATTTTAGATTTACAGTGGGCCCTATAGTGAAATGAAGATTTATACCTGAAACTGAATTTCAGATTGACTGCGGGCGCTACATTTAAAAAGATGATCTATCCTAGAAACTAAATTGCAGGTTGACTGTGGGCGCTGCAGTAAAAATTAGGATCTATACTAGAAACTGAATTTCAGATTGAGTGTGGGCGCTACAGCTAAAATTAAGATCTATACTTGAAGCTAAATTTCATTTTGACAGTGGGCGCTACAGTAAAATGTAGATTTCTACTGTAAAAATGATGATCTATACTAGATGCCGAATTTTAGATTCACTGTGGGAGCAACAGTAAAAATGAAGATCTGTACTAGAAACTGAATTACAGATTGACTGTGGGCGCTACTGTAAAAATGAAGATCTATACTAGAAACTGAATTTAAGATTGACTGTGGGCGCTACAGTAAAAATGAAGATCTGTACTAGAAACTGAATTACAGATTGACTGTGGGCGCTACTGTAAAAATGAAGATCTATACTAGAAACTGAATTTTAGATTGACTGTGGGCGCTACAGTAAAAATGAAAATCAATACATGAAGTAGAATTTAAGATTGACAGTGGCGCTACAGTTAAAAAGAAGATCTATACTAGAAACTGAATTTCAGATTGACTGTGGGATCTACAGTAAAAATGAAGATCTATACAAGAAACTGAATTTTAGTTTGACGGTGGGCGCCACAGTAAAAATGAAGATCTATACTGAAGCAGAATTTCAGATTGACAGTGGCGCTACAGTTAAAAAGAAGATCTATACTAGAAATTGAATTTCACATTGACTGCGGGCGCTACACTAAAAAAGAAGATCTATACTAGAAACTGAATTACAGATTGACGGTGGGCGATACTGTAAAAATAAAGATCTATACAAGAAACTAAATTTTAGATTGACCGTGGGCGCTACATTAAAAATGAAGATCTATACTTGAAGCAGAATTTCTGATTGACAGTGGCGCTACAGTTAAAAAGATGATCTATACTATAAACTGAATTTCAGATTGACTATGGGCGCTACAGTAAAAAAGAAGATCAATACTAGAAACTGATTTTCAGATTGACTGCGGGCGCTACAGTAAACAAGAAGATCTTACTAGAAATAGAACTTTAGATTAACAGTGGGCGCTACAGTAAAAATGAGAATCTATCCTAGAAACTAAATTACAGATTTACTATGGCCGCGCAGTATAAATAAAGATCTATACTAGAAAACTGAATTTCAGATTGATTATGGGCGCTAGAGTAAAAAGAAGATCTATAAAAAAAACTAAATTTTAGAATTAAATAATGTGGGAGCTACTGTAAAAAAGTAGATCTATACTAGAAACTTAATTTTTGATTGACTGTGGGCGCTACAGTAGAAAAGAAGATCCATACTAGAAACTTATTTGCTGATTGACTGTGGGCGCTACTGTAAAAATGAAGATCTATACTAGAAACTGAATTTTAGATTTACTGTGGGCGCTACATTAAAAATGAAGATCTATAGTTGAACTGAATTACAGATTGACTGTGGGCCCTACTGTAAAAATGAAGATCTATACTAGAGACTGAATTTTAGAATGACTGTGGGAGCTGCAGTTAAAATGAAAATCAATGCTTGTGGCAGAATTTCAGATTGACAGTGGCGCTACAGTTAAAACGAAGAACTATACTAGAAACTGAATTTCATATTGACTCTGGGCGCTACACTCAAAAAGAAGATCTATACTTGAACTAAATTACAGATTGACGGTGGGCGCTACTATTAAAATTAAAATCTATACAAGAAACTTAAATTAGATTGACCGTGGGCGCTACAGGAAAAATGAAGATATATACTTAAAGCAGAATTTTTGATTGATAGTGGCGCTACAATTCAATCGAAGATCTATACTGGAAACTGAATTTCTGATTGACTGTGGGCGATACAGTAAAAAAGAAGATCAATACAAAAAACAAAATTAAAGATTGACTGTGGGCGCTACAGTTAAAATTAAGATCTATACTAGAAACTGAATTTCAGGTTTACAGTGGGAGCTACAGTAAAATAAATATTTATACCTGAAACTGAATTTCAGATTGACTGCGGGCGCTACATTTAAAAAGAAGATCTATCCTAGAAACTAAATTACAGATTGACCGTGGGCGCTGCAGTAAAAATTAAGATCTATACTAGAAACTGAATTTCAGATTGACTGTGGGCGCTACAGTTAAAATTAAGATCTATACTTGAAGCTAAATTTTGGATTAACTGTGGGCGCTACAGTAAATTGTAAATTTTTACCTGAAACTGAATTTCAGATTGACTGCGGGCGCTACAATAAAAAAGAAAATCTACACATGAAACAGAAATTTAGATTGACTATGGGCGCTAGAGTAAAAAAGGAGATCTATACTAGAAACATAATTTCAGATTGACTGTGGGCGCTACAGTAAAAAAGAAGATCCATACTAGAAACTTATTTATTGATTGACTGTGGGCGCTAAAGTTAAAATGAAGATCTATACTAGAAACTGAATTTTAGATTGACTGTGGGCGCTACAGTAAAAATAATGATCTATAGTTGAAACTGAATTACAGATTGACTGTGGGCCCTACTGTGAAAATGAAGATCTATTCTAGAAATTGAATTTTAGATTGACTGTGGGCGCTACAGTTAAAATGAAAATCAATGCTTGAAGCAGAATTTCAGATTGACAGTGGCGCTACTGTTAAAACGTAGATCTATACTAGAAAAAAAATTTCACATTAACTATGGGCGCTACACTCAAAAAGAAGATCTATACTAGAAACTAAATTACAGATTTACTGCGGGCGCTACAGTTAAAATTAAGATCTATACTAGAAATTGAATTTCAGATTTACAGTGGGCCCTATAGTGAAATGAAGATTTATACCTGAAACTGAATTTCAGATTGACTGCGGGCGCTACATTTAAAAAGATGATCTATCCTTGAAACTAAATTGCAGGTTGACTGTGGGCGCTGCAGTAAAAATTAGGATCTATTCTAGAAACTGAATTTCAGATTGATTGTGGGCGCTACAGCTAAAATTAAGATCTATACTTGAAGCTAAATTTCAGTTTGACAGTGGGCGCTACAGTAAAATGTAGATTTATACCTGAAACTGAATTTCAGATTGACTGCGGGCGCAACAGTAAAAAAGAAAATCTATACATGAAACAGAAATTTAGATTGACTATGGGCGCTAGAGTAAAAAAGGAGATCTATACTAGAAACATAATTTCAGATTGACTGTGGGCGCTACAGTAAAAAATAAGATCAATATTAGAAACTGAATTTCAGATTGACTGTGGACGCTACAGTAAAAAAGATGATCTATACAAGAAACAGAACTTCAGTTTAACCGTGGGCGCTCTACAGTTAAAATGAAGATCTATACTAGAAACTTTATTTCAGAATGACTGTGGGCGCTACAGTAAAAATGAAGATCAATACTGGAAACAAAATTTCAGATTGACTGTGGGTGATACAGTCAAAAGGAAGATCTATACTAGAAACTGAATTTCAGATTGACTGTGGGCGCTACAGTAAAAAAAAGATCTATACTAAAAACTGAATTACAGATTTACTTTGGGCGCTACAGTAAAAATTAAGATCTGTACTTGAAACTGAATTTGAGATTGACTGTGGGCGCTACTGTAAAAATAAAAGATATATTCTTGAAGCAGAATTCCAGATTGACTGCGGGCGCTACAGTAAAGAGAAGATCTATACTATAAACTGAATTTCTGATTGACTGTGGGCGCTGCAGTAAAAAAGAAGATCAATACTAGAAACTGATTTTTAGATTGACTGCGGGCGCTACAGTAAACAAGAAGATCTTACTAGAAGCAAAACTTTAGATTAACAATGGGAGCTACAGTAAAAATGAGAATCAATCCTGGAAACTAAATTACAGATTGACTGTGGGCGCTGCAGTAAAAATTAAGATCCATACTAGAAACTGAATTTCAGATTGACTGTGGGTGCTACAGTTAAAATTAAGATCTATACTTGAAGCTAAATTTTAGATTGACAGTGGGCGCTACTGTAAAATGAAGATTTATACCTAAAACTGAATTTCAGATTGACTGCGGGCGCTACAGTAAAAAAGAAAATCTATCCATGAAATAGAATTTTAGATTGACAGTGGGCGCTACGGTAAAAAAGAAGATCTATACTAGAAACATAATTTCTGATTGACTGTGGGCGCTACAGTAAAAAAGAAGATCAATATTAGAAATTGAATTTCAGATTGACTCAGGCCGCTACACTAAAAAAATGATCTATACTAGAAACAGAACTTCAGATTAACTGTGGGCGCTCTATATTCATATAAGAAGATCTATACTAGAAGCTTAATTTCAGAATAACTGTGGGTGATTCAGTTAAAAGGAAGATCCATACTTGAAATTGAATTTCAGATTGACTGTGGGCGCTACAGTAAAAAACAAGATCTATACTAGAAACTGAATTACAGATTGACTGGGGGCGCTACAGTAAAAATTAAGATCTATACTTGAATCTGAATTTCAGATTTACTTTGGGCGCTACAGTAAAAATAAAGATATATACTTGAAGCTAAATTTCAGATTGGCAGCGGGCGCTACAGTAAAAAAGAAAATCAATATTAGAAAACTATTTTCAGATTAACTGCGGGTTCTACAGTAAAAAAGAAGATTTATACTTGAAATAGATTTACAGATTGACTGTGGGCTCTACTGTAAAATAGAAGATCTATACTAGAAGCTGAATTTCAGATTGACTTTAGGGGTTACAGTAAAAAAGAAGATTTATACTTGAAGCAAAATTTCAGATTGACCGCAGGCGCTACCGTAAAAATGAAGATCTATTCAAGAAATTTAATTTTAGAATGACTGTGGGCGCTACAGTATAAAATCTATACTAGAAACGGAATTTCAGATTAACTGTGGGCGCTACGTTAAAAAAGATGATCTATACTTGAAATCGAATTTCAGATGGACTGTGGGCGCCATAGTAAAATAGAAGATCTATACTTGAAACAGAATTTCAGATTGACTTTGGGAGCTACATTAAAAATGATTTATACTAGAATTTTAATTTCAGATTGACTGTGGGCGCTACAGTAAAAAAGAAGATCTATACTTTAAATTTAATTACAGATTGACTGTTGGAACTACCGTAAAAATTAAGATCTATACTAGAAACTTAATTTCATATTGACTGTGGGTGCTACAGTAAAAAAGAAGATCTATACTAGAAACTTAATTACAGATTGACTGTGGGCGCTACTGTAAAAAGAAACATAATTTAAGATTGATTGTGGGGGACAAAGTAAAAGTGAAGATCTATACTTAAAACAGAATTTCCGATTGACTGCGGGCGCAACAGTAAAAAAGAAGATCTATACTAGAAACAGAATTTCAGATTGACTGTGTGTGCTACAATAAAAATTATCTATATACTGGAAACTGAATTTCTGATTGACTGTGGGCGCAACAGTAAAAATGAAGATCTATACTTGAGCTGAATTTTTGATTGACTGTGTCGATACAGTTAAAAGAAAGATCTTTGCTAGAAACTGAATTTCAGATTGACTATGGGCGCTACTATAAAATGGAAGATCTAAACTAGAAAATAAATTTTAGATTGACTGTGGGCTCTACATTAAAAAAGAAGATCTATACTTGAAACTTAATTTCAGATTGACTGTGGGCTCTTCAGTAAAAAAGATGGTATATACTAGAAACAGAATTTCAGATTTACTATGGGCGCAACAGTAAAAAAGAAGATCTATACTAAAAATTTAATTTAAGATTGACTGTGGGCACTACAGTAAAAAAGAAGATCTATACTTGAAACTGAATTTCAGATTAACAGTGGGCGTTACAGTAAAAAAGAAAATCTATACTAGAAACTAAATTTTAGATTGACTGTGGGCGCTACTGAAAAAAGAAAGATCTAAACTAGAAACTTAATTTAAGATTAACTTTTGGCGCTACAGTAAAAATGATGATCTGTACTTGAAGCAGAATTACAGATTGACTATGGGCGTTGCTGTAAAGATGAAGATCTATACTAGAAACTGAATTTCAGATTGACAATGGGCGCCACAGTAAAAAGAAGATCTATTAAAAAAACTAAATTTTAGATTGAATGTGGGAGCTACTGTAAAAAAGTAGATCTATACTAGAAACTTAATTTCTGATTGACTGTGGGCGCTACAGTAAAAAAGAAGATCCATACTAGAAACTTATTTATTGATTGACTGTGGGCGCTACAGTTAAAATGAAGATCTATACTAGAAACTGAATTTTAGATTGACTGTGGGCGCTACAGTAAAAATAATGATCTATAGTTGAAACTGAATTGCAGATTGACTGTGGGCCCTACTGTGAAAATGAAGATCTATTCCAGAAATTTAATTTTAGATTGACTGTGGGCGCTACAGTTAAAATGAAAATCAATGCCTGAAGCAGAATTTCAGATTGACAGTGGCGCTACTGTTAAAACGAAGATCTATACTATAAACAAAATTTCACATTAACTATGTGCGCTACACTCAAAATGAAGATCTATACTAGAAACTAAATTACAGATTTACTGCGGGCGCTACAGTTAAAATTAAGATCTATACTAGAAACTGAATTTCAGATTTACAGTGGGCCCTATAGTGAAATGAAGATTTATACCTGAAACTTAATTTCAGATTGACTGCGGGCGCTACATTTAAAAAGATGATCTATCCTAGAAACTAAATTGCAGGTTGACTGTGGGCGCTGCAGTAAAAATTAGGATCTATACTAGAAACTGAATTTCAGATTGAGTGTGGGCGCTACAGCTAAAATTAAGATCTATACTTGAAGCTAAATTTCAGTTTGACAGTGGGCGCTACAGTAAAATGTTGATTTCTACTGTAAAAATGATGATCTATACTAGATGCTGAATATTAGATTCACTGTGGGAGCAACAGTAAAAATGAAGATCTGTACTAGAAACTGAATTACAGATTGACTGTGGGCGCTACTGTAAAAATGAAGATCTATACTAGAAACTGAATTTAAGATTGACTGTGGGCGCTACAGTAAAAATGAAGATCTGTACTAGAAACTGAATTACAGATTGACTGTGGGCGCTACTGTAAAAATGAAGATCTATACTAGAAACTGAATTTTAGATTGACTGTGGGCGCTACAGTAAAAATTAAAATCAATACATGAAGTAGAATTTTAGATTGACAATGGCGCAACAGTTAAAAAGAAGATCTATACTAGAAACTGAATTTCAGATTGACTGTGGGACCTACATTAAAAATGAAGATCTATACAAGAAACTGAATTTTAGTTTGACGGTGGGCGCCACAGTTAAAATGAAGATCTATACTGAAGCAGAATTTCAGATTGACAATGGCGCTACAGTTAAAAAGAAGATCTATACTAGAAATTGAATTTCTCATTGACCGCGGGCGCTACACTATAAAAGAAGATCTATGCTACAAACTGAATTACAGATTGACGGTGGGCGATACTGTAAAAATAAAGATCTATACAAGAAACTAAATTTTAGGTCGACCGTGGGCGCTACAATAAAAATGAAGATCTATACTTGAAGCAGAATTTCTGATTGACAGTGGCGCTACAGTTAAAAAGATGATCTATACTATAAACTGAATTTCAGATTGACTATGGGCGCTACAGTAAAAAGAAAGATCAATACTAGAAACTGATTTTCAGATTGACTGCGGGCGCTACAGAAAACAAGAAGATCTTACTAGAAATAGAACTTTAGATTAACAGTGGGTGCTACAGTAAAAATGAGAATCTATCCTAGAATCTAAATTACAGATTTACTATGGCCGCTGCAGTATAAATTAAGATCTATACTAGAAACTGAATTTCAGATTGATTATGGGCGCTAGAGTAAAAAGAAGATCTATAAAAAAAACTAAATTTTAGAATTAATGTGGGAGCTACTGTAAAAAAGTAGATCTATACTAGAAACTTAATTTTTGATTGACTGTGGGCGCTACAGTAGAAAAGAAGATCCATACTAGAAACTTATTTGCTGATTGACTGTGGGCGCTACTGTAAAAATGAAGATCTATACTAGAAACTGAATTTTAGATTTACTGTGGGCGCTACATTAAAAATGAAGATCTATAGTTGAACTGAATTACAGATTGACTGTGGGCCCTACTGTAAAAATGAAGATCTATACTAGAGACTGAATTTTAGAATGACTGTGGGAGCTGCAGTTAAAATGAAAATCAATGCTTGTGGCAGAATTTCAGATTGACAGTGGCGCTACAGTTAAAACGAAGAACTATACTAGAAACTGAATTTCATATTGACTCTGGGCGCTACACTCAAAAAGAAGATCTATACTTGAACTAAATTACAGATTGACGGTGGGCGCTACTATTAAAATTAAAATCTATACAAGAAACTTAAATTTAGATTGACCGTGGGCGCTACAGGAAAAATGAAGATATATACTTAAAGCAGAATTTTTGATTGATAGTGGCGCTACAATTCAATCGAAGATCTATACTGGAAACTGAATTTCTGATTGACTGTGGGCGATACAGTAAAAAAGAAGATCAATACAAAAAACAAAATTAAAGATTGACTGTGGGCGCTACAGTTAAAATTAAGATCTATACTAGAAACTGAATTTCAGGTTTACAGTGGGAGCTACAGTAAAATAAATATTTATACCTGCAACTGAATTTCAGATTGACTGCGGGCGCTACATTTAAAAAGAAGATCTATCCTAGAAAATAAATTACAGATTGACCGTGGGCGCTGCAGTAAAAATTAAGATCTATACTAGAAACTGAATTTCAGATTGACTGTCGGCGCTACAGTTAAAATTAAGATCTATACTTGAAGCTAAATTTTGGATTAACTGTGGGCGCTACAGTAAATTGTAAATTTTTACCTGAAACTGAATTTCAGATTGACTGCGGGCGCTACAATAAAAAAGAAAATCTACACATGAAACAGAAATTTAGATTGACTATGGGCGCTAGAGTAAAAAAGGAGATCTATACTAGAAACATAATTTCAGATTGACTGTGGGCGCTACAGTAAAAAAGAAGATCCATACTAGAAACTTATTTATTGATTGACTGTGGGCGCTAAGTTAAAATGAAGATCTATACTAGAAACTGAATTTTAGATTGACTGTGGGCGCTACAGTAAAAATAATGATCTATAGTTGAAACTGAATTACAGATTGACTGTGGGCCCTACTGTAAAAATGAAGATCTATTCTAGAAATTGAATTTTAGATTGACTGTGGGCGCTACAGTTAAAATGAAAATCAATGCTTGAAGCAGAATTTCAGATTGACAGTGGCGCTACTGTTAAAACGTAGATCTATACTTGAAAAAAAAATTCACATTAACTATGGGCGCTACACTCAAAAAAGAAGATCTATACTAGAAACTAAATTACAGATTTACTGCGGGCGCTACAGTTAAAATTAAGATCTATACTAGAAATTGAATTTCAGATTTACAGTGGGCCCTATAGTGAAATGAAGATTTATACCTGAAACTGAATTTCAGATTGACTGCGGGCGCTACATTTAAAAAGATGATCTATCCTTGAAACTAAATTGCAGGTTGACTGTGGGCGCTGCAGTAAAAATTAGGATCTATTCTAGAAACTGAATTTCAGATTGATTGTGGGCGCTACAGCTAAAATTAAGATCTATACTTGAAGCTAAATTTCAGTTTGACAGTGGGCGCTACAGTAAAATGTAGATTTATACCTGAAACTGAATTTCAGATTGACTGCGGGCGCAACAGTAAAAAAGAAAATCTATACATGAAACAGAAATTTAGATTGACTATGGGCGCTAGAGTAAAAAAGGAGATCTATACTAGAAACATAATTTCAGATTGACTGTGGGCGCTACAGTAAAAAATAAGATCAATATTAGAAACTGAATTTCAGATTGACTGTGGACGCTACAGTAAAAAAGATGATCTATACAAGAAACAGAACTTCAGTTTAACCGTGGGCGCTCTACAGTTAAAATGAAGATCTATACTAGAAACTTTATTTCAGAATGACTGTGGGCGCTACAGTAAAAATGAAGATCAATACTGGAAACAAAATTTCAGATTGACTGTGGGTGATACAGTCAAAAGGAAGATCTATACTAGAAACTGAATTTCAGATTGACTGTGGGCGCTACAGTAAAAAAAAAGATCTATACTAAAAACTGAATTACAGATTTACTTTGGGCGCTACAGTAAAAATTAAGATCTGTACTTGAAACTGAATTTGAGATTGACTGTGGGCGCTACTGTAAAAATAAAGATATATTCTTGAAGCAGAATTCCAGATTGACTGCGGGCGCTACAGTAAAGAGAAGATCTATACTATAAACTGAATTTCTGATTGACTGTGGGCGCTGCAGTAAAAAAGAAGATCAATACTAGAAACTGATTTTTAGATTGACTGCGGGCGCTACAGTAAACAAGAAGATCTTACTAGAAGCAAAACTTTAGATTAACAATGGGAGCTACAGTAAAAATGAGAATCAATCCTGGAAACTAAATTACAGATTCACTATGGGCGCTGCAGTATAAATTAAGATCCATACTATAAACTGAATTTCAGATTGACTGTGGGAGCTACAGTTAAAATTAAGATCTATACTTGAAGCTAAATTTTAGATTGACAGTGGGCGCTACTGTAAAATGAAGATCTATACCTAAAACTGAATTTCAGATTGACTGCGGGCGCTACAGTAAAAAAGAAAATCTATCCATGAAATAGAATTTTAGATTGACAGTGGGCGCTACTGTAAAAAAGAAGATCTATACTCGAAACATAATTTCTGATTGACTTTGGGCGCTACAGTAAAAAAGAAGATCAATATTAGAAACTGAATTTCAGATTGACTCTTGCCACTACAATAAAAAAAATGATCTATACTAGAAACAGAACTTCAGATTAACTGTGGGCGCTCTATATTCATATAAGAAGATCTATACTAGAAGCTTAATTTCAGAATAACTGTGGGTGATTCAGTTAAAAGGAAGATCCATACTTGAAATTGAATTTCAGATTGACTGTGGGCGCTACAGTAAAAAAGAAGATCTATACTAGAAACTGAATTACAGATTGACTGGGGGCGCTACAGTAAAAATTAAGATCTATACTTGAATCTGAATTTCAGATTTACTTTGGGCGCTACAGTAAAAATAAAGATATATACTTGAAGCTAAATTTCAGATTGGCAGCGGGCGCTACAGTAAAAAAGAAAATCAATATTAGAAAACTATTTTCAGATTAACTGCGGGTTCTACAGTAAAAAAGAAGATTTATACTTGAAATAGATTTACAGATTGACTGTGGGCTCTACTGTAAAATAGAAGATCTATACTAGAAGCTGAATTTCAGATTGACTTTAGGGGTTACAGTAAAAAAGAAGATTTATACTTGAAGCAAAATTTCAGATTGACCGCAGGCGCTACCGTAAAAATGAAGATCTATTCAAGAAATTTAATTTTAGAATGACTGTGGGCGCTACAGTATAAAAATCTATACTAGAAACGGAATTTCAGATTAACTGTGGGCGCTACGTTAAAAAAGATGATCTATACTTGAAATCGAATTTCAGATGGACTGTGGGCGCCATAGTAAAATAGAAGATCTATACTTGAAACAGAATTTCAGATTGACTTTGGGAGCTACATTAAAAATGATTTATACTAGAATTTTAATTTCAGATTGACTGTGGGCGCTACAGTAAAAAAGAAGATCTATACTTTAAATTTAATTACAGATTGACTGTTGGAACTACCGTAAAAATTAAGATCTATACTAGAAACTTAATTTCATATTGACTGTGGGTGCTACAGTAAAAAAGAAGATCTATACTAGAAACTTAATTACAGATTGACTGTGGGCGCTACTGTAAAAAGAAGCATAATTTAAGATTGATTGTGGGGGACAAAGTAAAAGTGAAGATCTATACTTAAAACAGAATTTCCGATTGACTGCGGGCGCAACAGTAAAAAAGATTATCTATACTAGAAACAGAATTTCAGAATGACTGTGTGTGCTACAATAAAAATTATCTATATACTGGAAACTGAATTTCTGATGGACTGTGGGCGCAACAGTAAAAATGAAGATCAATACTTGAGCTGAATTTTTGATTGACTGTGTCGATACAGTTAAAAGAAAGATCTTTGCTAGAAACTGAATTTCAGATTGACTATGGGCGCTACTATAAAATGGAAGATCTAAACTAGAAAATAAATTTTAGATTGACAGTGGGCTCTACATTAAAAAAAAAGATCTATACTTGAAACTTAATTTCAGATTGACTGTGGGCTCTTCAGTAAAAAAGATGGTATATACTAGAAACAGAATTTCAGATTTACTATGGGCGCAACAGTAAAAAAGAAGATCTATACTAAAAATTTAATTTAAGATTGACTGTGGGCACTACAGTAAAAAAGAAGATCTATACTTGAAACTGAATTTCAGATTAACAGTGGGCGTTACAGTAAAAAAGAAAATCTATACTAGAAACTAAATTTTAGATTGACTGTGGGCGCTACTGAAAAAAGAAAGATCTAAACTAGAAACTTAATTTAAGATTAACTTTTGGCGCTACAGTAAAAATGATGATCTGTACTTGAAGCAGAATTACAGATTGACTATGGGCGTTGCTGTAAAGATGAAGATCTATACTAGAAACTGAATTTCAGATTGACAATGGGCGCCACAGTAAAAAGAAGATCTATTAAAAAACTAAATTTTAGATTGAATGTGGGAGCTACTGAAAAAAGTAGATCTATACTAGAAACTTAATTTCTGATTGACTGTGGGCGCTACAGTAAAAAAGAAGATCCATACTAGAAACTTATTTATTGATTGACTGTGGGCGCTACAGTTAAAATGAAGATCTATACTAGAAACTGAATTTTAGATTGACTGTGGGCGCTACAGTAAAAATAATGATCTATAGTTGAAACTGAATTGCAGATTGACTGTGGGCCCTACTGTGAAAATGAAGATCTATTCCAGAAATTTAATTTTAGATTGACTGTGGGCGCTACAGTTAAAATGAAAATCAATGCCTGAAGCAGAATTTCAGATTGACAGTGGCGCTACTGTTAAAACGAAGATCTATACTATAAACAAAATTTCACATTAACTATGTGCGCTACACTCAAAATGAAGATCTATACTAGAAACTAAATTACAGATTTACTGCGGGCGCTACAGTTAAAATTAAGATCTATACTAGAAACTGAATTTCAGATTTACAGTGGGCCCTATAGTGAAATGAAGATTTATACCTGAAACTGAATTTCAGATTGACTGCGGGCGCTACATTTAAAAAGATGATCTATCCTAGAAACTAAATTGCAGGTTGACTGTGGGCGCTGCAGTAAAATTAGGATCTATACTAGAAACCTGAATTTCAGATTGAGTGTGGGCGCTACAGCTAAAATTAAGATCTATACTTGAAGCTAAATTTCATTTTGACAGTGGGCGCTACAGTAAAATGTAGATTTCTACTGTAAAAATGATGATCTATAATAGATGCCGAATTTTAGATTTACTGTGGGAGCAACAGTAAAAATGAAGATCTGTACTAGAAACTGAATTACAGATTGACTGTGGGCGCTACTGTAAAAATGAAGATCTATACTAGAAACTGAATTTAAGATTGACTGTGGGCGCTACAGTAAAAATGAAGATCTGTACTGGAAACTGAATTACAGATTGACTGTGGGCGCTACTGTAAAAATGAAGATCTATACTAGAAACTGAATTTTAGATTGACTGTGGGCGCTACAGTAAAAATTAAAATCAATACATGAAGTAGAATTTTAGATTGACAATGGCGCAACAGTTAAAAAGAAGATCTATACTAGAAACTGAATTTCAGACTGACTGTGGGACCTACATTAAAAATGAAGATCTATACAAGAAACTAAATTTTAGTTTGACGGTGGGCGCCACAGTTAAAATGAAGATCTATACTGAAGCAGAATTTCAGATTGACAATGGCGCTACAGTTAAAAAGAAGATCTATACTAGAAATTGAATTTCTCATTGACCGCGGGCGCTACACTATAAAAGAAGATCTATGCTACAAACTGAATTACAGATTGACGGTGGGCGATACTGTAAAAATAAAGATCTATACAAGAAACTAAATTTTAGGTCGACCGTGGGCGCTACAATAAAAATGAAGATCTATACTTGAAGCAGAATTTCTGATTGACAGTGGCGCTACAGTTAAAAAGATGATCTATACTATAAACTGAATTTCAGATTGACTATGGGCGCTACAGTAAAAAGAAAGATCAATACTAGAAACTGATTTTCAGATTGACTGCGGGCGCTACAGAAAACAAGAAGATCTTACTAGAAATAGAACTTTAGATTAACAGTGGGTGCTACAGTAAAAATGAGAATCTATCCTAGAATCTAAATTACAGATTTACTATGGCCGCTGCAGTATAAATTAAGATCTATATTAAAAACTGAATTTCAGATTGATTATGGCGCTACAGTAAAAGAAGATCTATAAAAAAACTAAATTTCGAATTAATGTGGGAGCTACTGTAAAAAGTAGATCTATACTAAAACTTAATTTTTGATTGACTGTGGGCGCTACAGTAGAAAAGAAGATCCATACTAGAAACTTATTTACTGATTGACTGTGGGCGCTACTGTAAAACTGAAGATCTATACTAGAAACTAATTTTAGATTTACTGTGGGCGCTACATTAAAATGAAGATCTATAGTTGAACTGAATTACAATTGACTGTGGGCCCTACTGTAAAATGAAGATCTATACTAAGACTGAATTTTAGAATGACTGTGGGAGCTGCAGTTAAAATGAAAATCAATGCTTGAGGCAGAATTTCAGATTGACAGTGGCGCTACAGTAAAACCGAACTATACTAGAACTGTATTTCATATTGACTCTGGGCGCTACTCAAAAAGAAGATCTATACTTGAACTAAATTACAGATTGACGGCGGGCGCTACTATTAAATTAAAACTATACAAGAAACTTAATTTAGATTGACCGTGGGCGCTACTGGAAAAATGAAGATATATACTTAAAGCAGAATTTTTGATTGATAGTGGCGCTACAATTCAATCGAAGATCTATACTGGAAACTGAATTTCTGATTGACTGTGGACGATACAGTAAAAAAGAAGATCAATTCAAAAACAAAATTAAAGATTGACTGTGGGCGCTACACGTTAAAATTAAAGATCTATACTAGAAACTGAATTTCAGGTTTACAGTGGGAGCTACAGTAAAATAAATATTATACCTGAAACTGAATTTCAGATTGACTGCGGGCGCTACATTAAAAAGAAGATCTATCCTAGAAACTAAATTACAGATTGACCGTGGGCGCCGCAGTAAAAATTAAGATCTATACTTGAAACTGAATTTCAGATTGACTGTGGGCGCTACATTAAAAATAAGATCTATCTTGAAGCTAAATTTTAGATTGACTGGGGCGCTACAGTAAATTGTAAATTTTTACCTGAAACTGAATTTCAGATTGACTGCGGGCGCTACAATAAAAAAGAAATCTTCACATTAAACAGAAATTTAGATTGACTATGGGCCTAGAGTAAAAAAGGAGATCTATACTAGAAACATAATTTCAGATTGACTGTGGGCGCTACAGTAAAAAATAAGATCAATCATCTAGAACTTATATTTATTGACTGTGATGCGCTACAGTTAAGAAATGAAGATC
>JACGCM010000942.1:0-27801 GCA_014058105.1 Kingdonia uniflora | reverse complement strand
CTCTACATTCTCAAGATCAAAGAAAAATGTAATGAACTCATATGAGGAAAAGATGTATGGTGAAGGATGCAACTCCCCAAAAGCCAGTGGGTATATAATAGTGATGAAGAAGAGGAAGATGATGATGTGTCTGGAGGTGTTGATGATGATTTTGATGAGTCTAAAAGTGACACTGAGTGGGAGGAGGAAGAGGATGATCCTGAAATGGATGGGGAAAAGAAAGATGGTCTTATGAGGATGAAGGAAGTGATGATGGTGATGGTGATGGCTGGGAGCAGAAGATGAAGATGAAGGAAGTGATGATGATGATGATGATGATGATGGTGATGGGGGGTGATATGGTTGGATGGTGTGCCTGAGTAGTTTTCTCAGTTTTCCCAAGGTTACATTTTTTCTTTTCCTTTAGTGAATGTGATGTTAATGGTGTATCCAATATTCTTAGTTTCTCCAAAATTTTTTTGTTCTTCTGCTTGTTCTGTCTTTGTGTGCTTATATGCATGGCTGTGTAGTTTATTGTGCAGTTACAAAAAATGTGAGTTTGTTGTTTATGGTGTAGTCTAGTATTTACCCTAATTATCCAGTTTAACTTAGACATTATCGAGTTAAATGGTGCAATGTAGTACAATGCTTATAGTACTCAAGTAACATTTTGTTATCTTTATTGTGCGGGGTTTATCATTAGAGACCATTCAAATATAGAGCACCTTGAGGATTAAAGAGGTAAATAAAGCAAATATTTTGCATTACTAGAAAATAACAAGCTACACAAGTCTACAAGATATACAATTTTTGTTAAAGTGATACACAAGCCAATAATACCCTATAGGGTAGTCTTTCCTAAAATCCCTAATGAAATCATTTATGTTCATCTCAACTATAATTTTCACATTTTGTACCACCTTCTTCCTTTACCTTCTCGTCAGCATCAATAGTACCCTTCAACCACATAAACTTCCCACATTGGACATTCTGGCATTTTAAGAACTTCAAACCATATGAACTTGCTTTAGTGGATGTAAATAAATTTATCACATCATTGCACCTTAACCTTTTACAATTTGATAGTGTCCATTGGCACTCTCTCACCCAGTGGTTCAACCCCCCACATCCATAGCATCCTGCAAGGCTAGATGAACTAGTTGGATTTTCAAACTCATTAATAGTATCAAATAGCCACATAAGTGAATTAGGGTGTGTGAATTGACATGAGAGAAATTTTCAATTTGGGTTACTCTAGGTTCTAGATGTAAGCAACCTCCTAATGCCATTTTAATTGTTTACTTTACACTTTGAATAAATCCATGGGCAAGAACTAACATTATGGCCAACTTGATTACACATTGGGCATAGTTGTTAAAAAAAATAGCCCAAAAATACTTATTAGATTAAACCCCCCACATTTACATCTGCAATTCGTTTCCTAAACCCACTATGAACATTTGCCAAAAAAACTTATTGCAATAATCAAATTGAAGTATTTTTCTTTAATTAACCCCCCACATCCATAGCATCCTGCAAGGCTAGATGAACTAGTTGGATTTTCAAACTCATTAATAGTATCAGATAGCCACATAAGTGAATTAGGGTGTGTGAATTGACATGAGAGAAATTTTCAATTTGGGTTACTCTAGGTTCTAGATGTAAGCAGCCTCCTAATGCCATTTTAATTGTTTACTTTACACTTTGAATAAATCCATGGGCAAGAACTAACATTATGGCCAACTTGATTACACATTGGGCATAGTTGTTAAAAAAATAGCCCAAAAATACTTATTAGATTAAACCCCCCACATTTACATCTGCATTTCGTTTCCTAAACCCACTATGAACATTTGCCAAAAAAACTTATTGCAATAATCAAATTGAAGCATTTTTCTTTAATTAACTGAGTTTATAGGAGTATTACCTCCACATTGGTGGTAAATTTATGTTTTCCACCTCCCATTTCTCCGTTCTTCGTTAAATGCTTTGGAACCCTAACTTTAAACTAAAACTAGAGGGAAGAATAAGATAATCGACGCGAGCAGATAGAAGAAGAAAAACAGAGAGAAGAGACGCATTTATTCGTTCAACGACTATATTTCATTTAATGATAAAAGGGTATTACTGGGTTTTTCAAAAAATGACTTTAGCCATTCGGAGTCAATGCCAGTCAACAAGGGTGGACTAACTGCTCAGGCGAGAATAAGGGGTAAAGGCTAGTTTTGGCGAATATGGGGGTCAATGTCAATATTGTGTACACGTATGGGGGGTTTACGCAAATTTACTCTTTATATTAGTGAGGGGGAGTGATTATTGTAATAGGGTTAATTCGATTTATTCCCCAAAGTTTTTTGGGATATTTGACTTACCGCCTACGGTTTGCCTAATATTTTACTTACCCCCAATATTTGTAGCTTTGACCCAGTCAACTGCAATTGACTGTGGTTGATCCATTTAAAAATTGTGGAAGGATGTTTAAAAACTATAATCCTTATAAAAGAAACATGTAAGTTATAACTTAAAAATTTAGGGCAAATTCAAATTAGTTTTGTTTTATTTGAGTTAACTTTGGGTCAATTGCAGTTGACTAGGCCAAAGCCGCAAATGTGGGGGGTACGCCAAATATCCCAGAAAACTTCAGGGGTTAAATCGATTTAAACCTATTGTAATCATTAGTGAGGGGGAGTCTATTTCTTTTTATCTCAAATGTTTTTACTGTAGTCAAAGTTGACACGTAAAATACCTTTACGCATCAATAGATGGAAGCGTATGATCTGATGGTTTTGAGCTTCAGTATTACTTGTGAGTGTCTAGATTAGGCTGATTTTGCATACCATTTCAGTTATCTTTTTAGGAATCTATCTCAGTGACCTAATAAATAGAATTGTTGTCCTTTATCTCCTTTCTCATACTCAAAAATTATTGCTTAATGGCGATTGAACTATTCAATCTCGTACTTATAGTATTTCATTTGTACATTAAGTGGGTTTCCTACATAATCGTATGTGTGAGAATACACTAAATGGACTGGGAAAAGATGCTTCTGTCTACTGCATACACGGTACTACGTAAAAACGTGTAAATACCAACACTTTTGGATAGTAATTTACGACTTGGCGCATGTGTCATACTTTAAATGAAAATACGACTTCCATTAGAAGTCACAATTTTAGAACCCCCATCGTTTTATTTATTTTTCCTTCTTATTTATGTCTTAAAGCATACGACTGTTTAAGGAGTTGCAAAACTATTCTAATTTAGACGCTTGGTCAAGTCGTTTTATTTGATTAGCAATATACAACTTTAATCCTTCTCCCCATAAACAAACTCTATAAATTCCCCGCTCAAATTAAATGAAGAGAGAACCAATATACCCGCGCAAATCCAAAATCAGGATCCAATCAAGTTGGGATTCTTTAAATCTTTAAGGTAAAGTTGAAATCTAACTTCCCAATCCATGTATCTCTCTACGAATTTTTCTCTCACAAGAAATTTTATAATTCCCTCTCAAATCAAACACCTAAATAACACTAACCCCAAGCAAATCTATCAATCTCCAACAATTCTACCACAATCTGATCATTTAAGGGTTTTTCCAAAAAAAAAAAGTAATCTCAATTTTATCTTAATAACCCCACTCTTTATCTCTTTATGCATCTCACGCCTCTTCCCCTCTCTATTTTCTTATAGAGAAAGGGAGAATAACTTCCAATTTTGAAGGTTTTGATTGCAAAAAGGTATCAACTTCACAGAGTATATAACTTCTTCTCCTAATTTTTTCTCACATGAGTTGCATTGGGGTAAAATTTTGTAGGTTTTCTTATTGAATTGGTAAGAATGAGAATTGCAAAGAATTATTGAAACTTGGAAAGAGGTATGTATTATTATGCTTAAGGTTTTCCTTTTTTGTTTGTTAATTTCCTCTTAATTTAACATCTTGTAGTATACTAGATTAAGAGCATCTGATCAGATTTATTTTGTAATTAGATGTTTATTGGATTTCTCTAATGACATTGATCTTGTGTAAATTATAATAACAATTTAAGATATACTACCAAAAAAAGGACCTTTGGTAACACACATGCTCAGCTTTTGGCAACAGACTATGTCTGCTATAAGTTTGTAACACTACTAGCCAACTAGCCAACTATGTTGCGTTAGAGTTTACTAAAAAAATTAGATCCCCGACACTTTTTTCTCTACCTAAATTCCCCGTGGAAACTTCCCTCTCTTTCTCAAGGTTCCCCCTAAAAAAATTACTTCTCTCCCATAATTTTGGAACGAATTTGTAATGAATAACTTCCAAATGCCCATGTTTCTATCCAATATTCCCCAATTCCCACTCTGTAATTTGTAGCATCTCTTTCTGCGATTATAGTTTCGCTGGTGGTTCTTGCTATCTTCCAGCTATCAAAGGTACCTCTCTCTACTTTCCTTGTTCTTCTCCAATCCATAATCAATTTCAGTTGATAATTGTTTTATGGTGGCTTTTAAATTTGGTAAAGTGCATAGTTAGGGTTCTAATTGAACTTATTTTATGAAATTGGGGGTTTTGAGTAACCCACTTCTAGTTTTCAAATTATAGGGTTTACTTCTATTGATTTTTGTGTAAGGGTTTTCTTCCATAGATTTCAGTTTAAGATGTCAGTCAATTATCAAAAATGCGGCCTTATTCCATGATTTTGAAGTCTCAAATATAGAAAAAAATGTTATTGTTGATTAGATATAGTGTGGGATTACTCATTATTGCCCTACTTTGTCGTTCTTGTTGGCGATGTTGCATAATTCCACACTTAACGAGGGTCTCTCATAGAAGATATGGAATTATATTCCTTGCTAAGATGGCTAGAAACGTGGCATCGTGCTATTTCAGGTATGGCGTTGAACCATTTCCTCTTCAATATTACATTTTCCAACAAGTTGTTTATCAAGTATTTCTTCAACTCCATCTGGACTCATGGATGCGAGATTCACGTACTCCATTAGATTTGATGCGAATGAATAGCAGCTATGAGTTCAAAGATAATAATTCCAAAACTATAAATGTCACTCTTCGTAGTGAACTTCCTTGTGCTTATGTAGTCGGGATCTATGATACCGTATGTACCCTTTAAGCTCGTCCTTCTATCGTCAAATATTTCTTCCTTGGACAACCCAAAAAGTATGAAACCTTAGTTCTCATTGATTTATCTAAAAATATATTAGCATATTTTAGATCCCGATGCATAATGGGTGGGACAGACCATTCATGAAGATAACCAGTTCCATGTGCAATATCAAGAAAAACTTGGAGCCTTTCTTCCCAACTCAAACTCCACACACCTTCATCATATAAGAGATTTTCCAAACTCCTGCCATTACTCATATATTCATAGATCAACATGTGCTGGCCTTTATCCACCACAATATTCTAACAGATTCGCGAGAATACGATAATGGAGTTGTTTTAAAACTAGCACTTTAAGCAATTTAGAAGACGGGGTGGGTTTAAAAACAAGACAGAGGCTATAAAAAGAGGCAAGATAAGGGCTTTAGTAGCCAAACTTGCGAATGTTAAAAAAGAGTTAAGAGATAAGACAAGCAGATTGAGCTAAGATTGAGCTATTTTTTAATAAACTTGTTTAGAAGGCGTGGGCTAAAACATAGGATAGGAGTTGTGCCCTAGGTGGAGCCTGGCTTTACACTGGACGAAGGCATGCCATTATGAGTGAATAGAAAATGAGTATCCTTTTTTTTGGGCTCTCAGTCCCTATTTTGGTCTTTTGAAATTTGTCTAAGTGTGTAAGAATTTCATTTTTGTCATAGGCTAGCTCCTGTGATGAAAGCGTGTAGGACTCCTGTGACAGAGTCATACGCCTGAATAAGAATTTAGGGACGTAAGAGAAGAAAGTGCTAGAGTTAGGGAAAGCTTATTCTATGCCGTAGTGATCATGTGGATTCTATGGTTTTGTAGCCTTAATGTCTACTATACTATAAAAGAATAGACCTTTTAACTACTTTTTTGGTGATTATAGAGTAGAAGAACTGGCTAACCTTTAGAAAGCACAAATCGTGTGAAGAGATCAGCAGTAGACCAAGACGTCTGACTATTGAGTAGTGGTACGGACTAAGACAAATTCTTAGAGAGTGGCCACCCTTTTAAGCCTTTAATCTTCTTATGAGAATAGCGCGCTAGTACATCAGCAAGTCATTGGCAAGCGACTCATATGCTACTAGGCTTCTTGAGGATAAGAAAGATTAAAGGTTAGGCCAAAGTGGGTGTCCAGAGTTTCTTTGACCCCGACGTCGCTCTCTATCCTCTCATCAAGAATCTATTTTTTAAAGTAAACGTGTTTTTCCTCTATAACTAAGGGTAGGGCAGAGCTGCGCGAAAAAGACAAGACGCATGACTAAGAACGCAGAAGCCATAGGCTAAAAAATAACCGGACTTGCATATGGAAAAAGAGGAAGCCTAAGAACGCAGCGGAGCAAACTTTTTGTAGGAGGTGGGAGTTATGTTAGAGCTAGCGCTGGTGTGATGAAATTTCAAAGGCAAAGGAGAAAGATTGAGAATGCTAGCACGATGCCTGTTGGTCCGTTAGCGAAGAGTAGCTTACGCATCCTTGCTCATAACCCCCAGTAACAAAATCGAGATCTATAGCACCTCGGGTTGGTCCAGCGTCTAGAGGATTTCTTGCTGCTCTTAGCGCGAATTTCGCTTTAGCAACATAGCTCTTATCTATCAAGTGAAAGAATCCCGCTATAGACCTCGGTTGTTCCTAGAAAAAAATAGGTCCCATAAAAGAAAAGAAGTCCTAGTATCACTAGAGTAGTTTAGAAGGCAGATCCCTCTTTATAGATGGCACTATAATATGAGCTTTAGAACAAACTTCAGTTTTGTTTTGAGCATAGTTGCAGTTTTCTGAACATAACCCCGTGAGTACCAAAGACAAATGATCTAAGTTTAAATGTATGTACAGATGGAATCATGGGATGTCTGCCATCTTTTACAGTTTTCTTCATGGTAGATTACCTTACGAGAACCTGATGCCAAGCCTTCAATGCAAATGTTGCTGTTGTACAAATATTGTTACTCATTAACGTGATTGATGTTTTTATTATTTAGGTACAATGTCCTGCTAATTTGTTTCCTTTCTATACCATGCTTTATAACTATAATGGGAATATTTGCTCATCTGCTTCTGGTTTTGTCAACATCTTTAATTGAGTATTGGTTTAAGTTTAGGTTTTGCTCCTATTATTCTATCAATTTCAGTGGGAGTATTTGTTTGGTTTATTTCACTGCCACCTCTCAACATTAGATCACACAACTTATACAAACCAAGAAAATAATAAGCTAGACAATACATTAATTTCAGTGGGAGTAAGTTAATAGTCATTGCCGAACTCAAGACTCAGACTGCTCCAAAGATATCCTACAAAGAAAAGTCCTGCTTTATTAAAATGATCTTTGGGTGTTGGCTACTGCTCATAATAAGAAGACATCAATTGATGTTGTTGTTTTATTCTTCATTATTTGCTTTTTGTTTTGCCACTTCATCAAATGTCTTTCTGAATCTTTTCTTCTTCTTTATATACAATTTTAGATCAAAAGGCGATTTTCGTTGAGTTGTTTCTTACTTTTTCGTGATTCAAGCAGGAAATCCCGTTGTGCTTATTAAATGAGAGACAGATTGGAAAACAAGGCATGAAGAATTATTTGGCTTATAAAGAAAATATCTTTGAAGCACTTCGAAGATGATTTCTTAGGCTCAGGTATGCCAAAGAACCCTGCCATTAATTTTTTTCTTATTTCGTCGTTTGCAACTTCTTCCTTTTGTGTGTTGAAAAGCATAGCTACACTGTTCCTAATACTAGTATATACCGGGTGCCAGTGCGACCGAATGCGCAATTTCTTGTATTAACGACTTTCCAATATATGACCCAGTACTTAAGATAGATGTGAAAAGTAGAAACATGAACTATAAAGACTATAAAATGCATTGCTCAGTAAAATATATGACGCATTTTCTTAGTGTATGCATAAAATTTGTAGATAGCACATAATCAACTTTTACTATCCATAGAAGTTACCACAAAGTATTAGCGTCATAAAAAAAATTAACTTAGAGAGAGTCATGTAGTTAAAGTAGTTTCCTTCTTTTTAGGCTTTTATCAACTAGTTTAGAAGTAGTTGTTGGTAAAAAAAAATAGTTAGAGGGGCAAATTTGGAAAACTAAATGGCTTCAGTACATACCAAATCCAAAATTTCACACTACCGAAGGCACAAATTATATTGTTCAAATTTATCCAAAAAATATATTAATATTGAAACTACTTTGTAGGGGGTGTCGCATGTGCATACTCAATAACCTAGTTCAGTTACCATCTAGAATTCCTTACCCAAGCATCTTTATTTTTGAATGGCGAGTCTTGAATAACAGCACAACGGGTAAATTATACGCACGATAATATATTAAAAAGCTCAAAGATGATTGCGTGCATCTCACGGTGGGTACTGCTCTCCATGCTCTTTTTTTGAATTTGTAATACTGCAATTTGGTCCCTATTGGTCCCCATAAAGCATTCAAATCCCATCGGTAGTTAGGGGAAGCATTAGTGTTTTGAAACAAGTATATTCCTAGGGCTACTTTCGAGTTGCAATGTTTCCCTTGAACTCAGATGTGAGACTCTTTCTTTTAGTTGTCTTCCAGAGTTTTCATAGTATAACTAAATGTTATGTTCAGTTCCTCTAGAATAACCCTATTTAATTTACCCATGTAATTTCAACTTGTAATTGCATCGGGATCTACAACGAGAGTTTGTTTTGTGCGATATCAGATGACTCTGGAAAAGTCGAGCAAACTCAAGCTCTTGAGTTTTGCCTACAAAAAACTATTTTGAGATAGGCCAAGTTTTTCTAGCTTGGAAAAATGCTTAGAGATTGGAAGGATTTGTACTCCATCCATTTCTACAAAAGCGTCCGCTTTTATATATTTTAAATAGATTATGCCCATCCCAGAACTTATGGTTGAGTTTGCTGCATTTAAAATAAATGGATTCTTTCATCTGTGAGTCATGCCCTTACCAGCTTCTGTACTCTACTCTTTCTCCTAAATTGTCTTGTCTCTCCATAATTACCTGGCCTTTCAATCTACACATGTAAATATTAACCGTAAAAACCATCTTAAAAATTATAGCTCTACATATTTCTACTGTATTTTAGTTTACTACCATACAATATTCTTAGAGAAACCCAGGCTATTAATCACTTTGGACCAAATTTCTTGGTGAAGGACATCTATAAATGGTATATGCTTTCTTTATTGGCATCACAGGAGGAGCAGTATGCATTATCACATTTCTCATATTCACCTGAATTTCTTTAGTTATTCTCAGGTTATAAGAGAATGTTTTGGAACTGTCTTTATCTCTTGGGATGCTTAGTTTTCTCCCCATTACCAATAATGATGTACAAAATTCCAGTGTTCTCTCTTTTCCTTACTATATATCTCAATCCCCAACGCTACAATAAATCACTTCTACCGTGGATCAATCAAAGATACATGAATTTCAGAGAGGGAGAGGGAGACCCCAATGCACAATGAATAAAAAAAACTTCTAACTAATTAAGATTGGGTAAACTTGAAGTAAATGGAAGAAACCCCAATGCATAATGGTGGAAACTGGGAGGAGGGGGGAGATGTTAACTTTGGAGAATAAATCGGATAATGAGGAAGAGATTGGGGAGATAAAAAGAAGAGGGAAGGAATTTGTGGGGTTAGGGTTAAAAGTTAATCAACTGCTTCTAAACTATTTTTGTTTCAGAGGTATTAGTGTGATAGTGGGTGATTTATTTGTTCGTGTTTCGCAGAAGACCTTGTAATTTTGCCGTAAAACTCAATTTATCCTCCTTCATCTACTTTTTATTTACATTTTACTTATAGTTTTTATCATTTAATGTTAACTTCGTACTATTTCAATTTACTTGTAGGGAAGACGATGTTCACCACCACCTCCCGAGTCATCGAGCGGCAATTCATGCATATTGAAAGATAGGTTTGGCACTAATATTGCTTACGGAACTGTGCAGTTTAATACAACTGCACATGAAAGGTTTTACAGTGTTATAATTGATGAAGTTATTCGCTTAGAAGTGTGTTTGTATGTTAAGAGTCGTACCCTTGGTGATGTCTCACCAGGTGAAGCCGTAACTTAGCTCGTGATTTTTATCATTATCTAGTGAATAATCTTTTTGTATTTTTTTTTTAGAATTTAAAGCCAACCCTGATAAGTTGTTTGACATTTCTATTTTTATTTTGGATATTAGTAAGCTGTTTGACATGATATCTTAATTGGTATTTCACTATCTTCTTTTTATTGAAAATTGTTTGTTATTATTGCCTTATATGTTAGTTGATTGTGTTGTTTGATTATTTAAAATTCATGAGGGCCTGCCTAAGGCGCAAAAAACAGCGGAAAAATTAGTAAATTGCAAAAAATAAAGCAGTACTTACAACGTATATCGAAGTCATTTTTTCATGTGACACATAATACGACGTACTTATGTGTTATAAAGTTTTTTTTATCAAAAACGACGATTGTAACAACCTTTATTTATGTCGTGTTTTGTATGACGCTTAATACTGTTAAGGATAATAGCTGAGTCAGCCTATCCATGTCAACAAAGCTGAGTCAGCATATCTGTTATAACAATTGTTTGTTGTAACAACTGTTTATCTAACTGTAATTAGTTATAGATCAGTTACAACTAATTCTGTATTAGTCTATAAATAAGACTTGTAATAATTCTTTCAAATCAGTGAAGAATAATCTTTCTCTTATGTTCTCCTTTATGGTATCAAAAACCTGTTAGCCTTACGGTTCTCAGATCCAATTAGGGTTTTATACAACCCAAATCCCCAATTTTCTTGAATACTTTCAGCTAAAATCAGCTCTGATTTGGTGTGTTTAAAGCTGAATCCAGTTTCGCGTATGCAGTGATTCATCGATTTTAAGGCAAAATCGATCTCAATTTGGTGATTGAAGGCTCTTCTCCTTCAAGGTAACTGTAACAATCTCTCATGACGGATCTTCCCCAATTCACTCAAGCTTCATCAATGGTGGTTCAAAACATCTCAAACTTGATCCCAATCAAACTTACAAAGGACAACTATGTGGTCTGGCGATCACTGTTCTTGCCAATTCTCCGTCAGTACTCACTTCTTGGCTATGTTGATGGATCATATCAATGTCCGCCAGAGAAGATCTCAATCATTAATACACTCGGTCAGACTACGATCTCACAAAATCCAGAGTTTAATCATTGGATTGAGAATGATCAAACTCTTCTTATTTGGATCAATGCATCACTCTCCGACTCTCTCTTGCCGTACATGGTAAACTCAACTAGATCTTATGCACTATGGTAAACACTAGAACGAAGGTTCTCATCAATCTCTCACTCTCACATTATGCAACTGAAATCCAAACTTTAAACTATCAAGAAAGGTTCTCTAACGATTTCAGATTATTTGTAATCCATCAAACACATCTCAGACAACTTAGCTGCAGATGGTTCTCCTATCTCAGATGATGATTTAACTTTCCATGTCTTGAATGGCCTCCCACCTGATTTCAACTCATTCGCCACATCAATTCGAATCTGAGTAGAGGAAGTCACATTGGATAATCTTCACAGTCTTTTGTTAAGTGAAGAACTAGCAGTAGAAGAAAGAACTAAGTCTCTCAACTCAATGCCACAGGTGTTTGCTACAACAAAAACTTCTTCTTTTTCACAAAACAGACCTACCTATAGAGGATCAAACTACAATAACTACAGTAGAAGAGGCTGCAATTCTCGTTCACAAGGAAATAGGATGTTTCAACAGAGCAATCCAGGAAGAGGTAACATGTACAGTCAAGGAAGCTCATACAACAATCATGGCAAAGGACTTTATCATAGCAATGTATCTGATTTTCAACCAAAGCTCAAATAGACCAAGATGCCAAATTTTCTCCTATGTTGGTCATACTGCTATAAACTGCCACAATCGCATGAATTTTGCTTATCAAGGGAAGATTCCAACACCAAAACTCACTGCAATGGCAGCAACTAGAAATGGGAATCAAACATCATCCTCAACTGAATCACATTGGTATGCAGACACAGGAACAACTAACCATGTCACATCAGACCTTAATAACCTTTCACTACAGGAGGAATACCAGGGAGCAGACAAGGTCACAGTTGGTAATGGACAAGGACTACACATCCAAAACAAAGGTTTTTCCAAAGTCTTCACTGATTTCTCTCCCTTTTCCAAATTTCAATTAAAAGATATTCTACATGTCCCTGACATATCTCACAACTTATTATCTGTAAACAAATTTGTGACAGATAATAACTGCTCTCTAATTTTTGATACCCATTCCTTTTATGTCAAGGACAAACCCTCGGGGAGGATGCTTTTTCAAGGACCTCATGAGAATGGTTTATATCCTTTCAAGTTCAACCACTCCCCTTCTTTACCCTCTGGACAACACACTACATTTCTTGGTGAAAGAACATCAACAACTATATGGCACCAAAGGTTGGGCCATCCATCTACTCCTATACTCCAAAGAGTCATCCAGCAACATCATCTGCCTATTGAAGGAAAATTTTCTCATATGTCTTTCTGCTCTCAGTGCCAACTAGGGAGGAGTAAGAAACTTCCTTTCTCTATTTCTATTACTAGTACTACTCAGCCTTTACAACTTTTACATTGCGATTTGTGGGGGCCTTCTCCTGTAACATCACTTTCTGGTTTTAAGTACTATGTCAGCTTTGTAGATGATTTCACCAAGTATTGTTGGATTTTTCTACTTTGTAATAAATATGATTTCTCCAAAGTCTTCATTTCTTTCAAATCTAATATTGAGAACAAATTAGATTTAAAAATAAAAACTATTAGAACTGATGGTGGAGGTGAATTCATTAGTCACACTTTTGAAAATTATCTTACTCTCTTTGGCATTTCACATCAGTTTTCATGTGTCCACACTCCTGAACAGAATGAAATCGTTGAAAGAAAACACAGACACATAGTTGAGATGAGTAGAACTTTGTTTGCTCAAAGTAGCCTTTCAACCCACTATTGGATTGATGTTTTTCAAACATCAGTTTTTCTTATCAACAGACTCCCCTCAAAACAACTCAATTTCATATCACCTTGGGAGAAACTCTTTCATGAATCTCCAAACTATAAATTTTTAAAATCATATGGGTGTGCTTGTTATCCTTGACTCAAACCCTATACTAAGAATAAACTCCAAAGCAGAAGCAAAATGTGTGTTCTTATAGGTTATAATCTCAAACATAGAGGCTATAGATGTTTAGACCCTCTCAGTGGTCAAATCCTAGTCTCTAGACATGTGATATTCAATGAAGACTCCTTTCCATTTTGTTCATCCTCTAACACACAGCCAACCAACTCATGCCATACATGTTCTAAACCAGCAGTCAATGTCCCTCTATTTTCTATGCCTATAACATTCATAACAACACCTCTCCAATCAAATCAATCTCATCCCCCAACCAGCACTCCTACACCCACAAATTTATCAACACAACAATTATCACCACATACACTATTGCCTCCATCTCCATTACTACCTTCACATTCCCCACCAAATGCATTTCTACATGGAACTTTCAAAGAAGAAGTCTATATGGTACAACCCCCAGGATTTGTTGATTCAATTCATCCTAGCTATGTATGCAGATTACAAAAATCCATTTATGGTTTGAAACAAGCTCCTAGAGCTTGGTATGAGTCTCTAGTGTAAGGGCTTTCAAGAATGTGGTTTCCATACTTCCAAAGTAGACACCTCCTTATTTGTTCAGAAAACCTCATCATCTTTAACATTCATCCTCATATATGTGGAAGATATTCTAATTACTGGTAGTTCTCCTCAACTATGTCAATCACTGATTCAACAATTAAGTTCAAAATTTGTAATGAAAGATTTGGGACCACTTCACTACTTCTTTGGGTTAGAAGCCACAAGAACATCAAAAGGAATCTTTCTTCACCAGTCAAAATATGTTATAGATCTTCTTCAAAAGTCACACATGGATGGTGCAAAATCATGTTCTTCTCCCTGCTCCACTGCAACAAAATTACAGCCATCTGATGGGAACAAGTTACAAGACATCTATACTTATAGATCCTTAGTTGGTGCATTGCAGTATCTCACATGGACCAGGCCAGACCTTGCATTTGTTGTCAACCAAGTCTGTTAGTTTATGCATTGCCCCTCTACAATACATCTATCAGCAGTAAAGAGGATACTTAGATATGTTAAAGGAACTATTGATCATGGTATATTTTTTTCCAAAGGCAGTGGACTGCTTACAACATTCTCAGATGCAGATTGGGCTGGTGATCCATATGATAGAAGATCAACCAATGGTTATTGTGTGATGTTTGGTAATTCTCCAATCTCCTGGAGTGCCAAGAAACAAGCAACAGTGGCTAGATCTTCCACTGAAAGTGAAAATAAATCTTTAGCCTTAACTGCAGCTGAATTGTCATGGATATCCATTCTTTTTATAGACCTTCACATCTACATACATCAATCCCCTTTCATTTGGTGTGATAATATTAGTGTTATTTCAGTAGTATCTAATCTAGTTTTTTATGCTAAAACCAAGCATATCGAGATAGACTATCACTACATCAGAGAATTAGTTACTCAAAAATAAGTTCAAGTTCATTATCTGTGTACAAGAGATCAGGTGGCAGACATTTTACAAAGGGTCTTTCATCTCAAAGATTCACATATCTTAAAGGCAAGCTTTCAGTTCAGCCTCCTCCCTTCAACTTGAGGGGGTATGTTAAAGATAATAGCTGAGTCAGCCTATCCATGTCAGCAAAGCTGAGTCAGCATATCTGTTATAACAACTGTTTATCTAACTGTAATTAGTTATAGATCAGTTACAACTAATTATGTATTAGTCTATAAATAAGACTTGTAATAATTCTTTCAAATCAATAAAGAATATATTTTTCTTATGTTCTCCTTTAAATACAACCCTCATGTACGTATTTGGCGACTTATAACAGAGTTGTTATAATTCGACCAATAAAACAACAACTATATCAGTTGCAAATTGCGGTAAATACGACGAATATTACAACTCATTTAATTGTGACGCATAAAACGACGTTCTAATGTGTCATCAAAATTGTAAAAAACGACTATTTTTACAACTTAACTTTCAATCGTAATATTACGACTCAAGTAAAAGTTGAGAACAAAAAACTACCGCAAAAAAGCGACTCTTATTTCGATAAAAAAAAAAAACAAGTCGCTTTAGGCAAAGAACGACTTTTTATGCATGTGGATCACTAAGCTATTTATGCGCGTTTAAGTGTTCAATCCTTTTAGAAATTTGATAGTAAATGGAAGTTTTCCACTTAAACTGTCCATGCTTGAGTTTTGGGCGGTCACAATCCTTGTTCTATATCATTACTTCCTACCACCTATAGTTATCACTAAGAGAACCTAAATAAGAGAAAGTAGTACGCATTATGTATATGCTAGAGAATGCTTATGTACAACTAGCACTGTGTTTTCCCACAGTTTGTGTTGAATAATGACAACCACTTCTGTCAAGGTTAGGGTTTAAGACTAAACCAAATCCTAATGCATGACGATGGAAACCGTAGAAGTATAAGATTGTTAAACTAGTAACCTGTACGTGTGAGAAACGATTAGAACTGATCAAATAAGAGAGGCCTTTCCAATGTTGAACGTGAAGAATAAATTTTGACCTAGAGTTGTTTGTACTCCAAATAGGAAAGTCTTTATTAGGCTTACAGTTTTTCTAATTTAACTACTCATGGCATAGGTGCTCCCCGACGTCCCCGTGATCGGATAGGCCTAAGATCAGTTTAAGATTGAAGAGTTGGTCTGATGCAAGGCCAACCCTTAGTGTTTAGGGGCCCGGAAAAAAACTCCGAAATTGGCCCCTAATATGTACAAGTATATACAGTATTGAGGCATTGGGGGGCCAAGTTCTTTGCTAAAGTTTTGGGGGCCAAGTATTTTGATCCAACGGTGTGTAATAGTGTTCAAAGTTCAAATATTTGTCCAAAGATTATCACTGGTTGGTCCTAACCTAAATTGGGCCCAACCCAATTCCCTTTGGGTAAGCCCAATGCTCTTACTTCCTTGATCTAATCCAGACCTCTGAGTGTGTATGGTGTTTTGGAGATGGTAATGTTTCTGAAGAACAGATATTGGGTATTGAGACATGGTAAAAGCATTCCCAATGAGAGAGGTCTTATAGTTTCATCAAAGGTTCGTTCTTTTGTGTGTTCTTAAGGTTTGTTTTCAGTTAACGAAATCTAAGTTTCAAATGCACCGATACCCTTAATGTTTATGTTAACTTCTTACTAACAGATAAATGGATTATTGGGTAAGCATGAATACTTTTCAGTAGGTATGGCTATTTATCTCACGTTTTTCAATTCACAACTATGTTATCCTAGGTAGGGAATTACTCATATTGTTTTGGATGATTTTTGTGTGATTTTCTTTTGGAGACATAAGGTGCTCTTTAGTTGTTTGAAGAAAGTTTTTATTGAGTCAACATTACAGTTTGATATAACGTCACTTATACACATGTCTCTCTATCATTTTTATGGATGTTTTCGCTTGACTTCATTTATGTCTTTATTATGATACCATTACCCCCCAAATAATCATGGAGAACTTTCAGTGTCGTATCCATACAATTGGGCAATTACTGAGATCTAATTGAGGAGCGCGGTAAATAATGTCAACAAGGAATAATATAGTAGAAAGAATAGAAAAAAAGTAACTTTGAGTCTTTGGTTAATAGCTGTACCGCACCATCTCAGATGGGGGAAAGTCCCGTGGAAAATGAATAAAATGGGGATGGATTGATAATGATTTGAGTGAAAAAAATTTGGAGCCATCACGTTTATCCTTCAAAACATTACTATCTTTCTTTTAACTCTCTTGAACATGCCTTGAAAGATGAAGAAAAAGTTGGTCCTCACGATATCCACCCTATCAATATCCTTAGAGTCTCAGCAAAGGCGTGTTGTGTTCACGTTTGAGATATATGTCACACATCTTTACTCACATTAAACGTATATCGCCAAATATTTGAAATTTTTTGGTTTCATTGCACAAAATCGGTTATAGTTCAAATGTCAGTGAAAAGCAAAATTATAACCAAAAATATGAGGAGAAAAATTGAAATACGCATCAAAAAAGCCCACCGATCTGATTCATCTCTTCATTATAAATCAAGGATACCAAATACTCTTCTACTAAGGTTCTTTACAACATTCGAGGTTTTTATATAGTAATTTGAGATCTCTAACGTGTCTTTTACTTTTCTTTTGTTAACAGATTGCGAGTAATGCAAAACAGGAAGTGGATAGAGTCGCGGAGACTTAAATCAAATTACATGATGCTTGGGTGATCCAGGAGCATCTAGGCAAGTCCGATTGTAACTAGAAACTTGTAACCGTTATAAAAGGGGTGAGGCTAGGCAAGTCCTATTGGGACTAGGAACTTGTAACCAAGTCCTATTGTAACTAGGAACTTGTAACCCTTATAAAAGAGGCAAAGCGTAAAAAGGGGCAAGGCTAGGCAAGATTAAAGGGGGAGGGGAGATCCATGAAAAGTTCTGAGAGAGAGACTTAAGGCTTGAGAGTAATTTAATTGTAATTAACTTCGATTAAGCAATTGAAGCTCTTAAAGAGATTTTCCCAACCAATTGGTGTGTTCTTCGTACAATTATTTGTTTTAGGGTTTCTCTATTCGTATTGTGGATTATTGGGATAGTTGAATCTGGAACCGCAAAAACCTGGTCAAACTTTGATTGTCTACGTAAAGATACCACTTTCTATCCTATATTTGATCTTTAGCTTAAACGGGAGAGCGCTTGAGATGTGACTTTTTTATCGAATATTTCAAGAGGTGGTGGTTCAAAACCACCAAGATCCTGAAGTTTCAAAACGAATGAAATCTATTATTTTTTTCCCCCTCAAATCCATTTTTTGGCTTACTCGGTTTTCTCCTTCCTATTGGGGTGTATTTAAAGATAAGTTAGAAGCTCTGATGGGATCACCGTAAGATCCAATCCTATTACGGTGTATTTAAAGATAAGTTTAGGAAGTTAAACCATTGGCATTATCATCTTTGTGGGTATGTTTCGTTCAGTCTTTTCTCTGATATTTTTTTTTTTTTCTTAATTTTGTAGGTCCATTTAAAATGTTAATCGAACATAAGTTGGAGTTTCTGATGTGTTTTGATATTTCATTTAAAACTGCTACACTGAAAACCATCTCACTTGTGTACCTATTTCTACAAAACCTGTTATATTTTAGTAACGTACGCTCTTTTGTTTTTTTATATCTTGTATTATGTTGCTGTTGTTTTTTTTTATTATCAATTTTAGTTTTGTTTCTTTTTATGGCAAATGACTATAAATGACACGAGACAAGATCAATTCAGAGACTAATGTACAACATGGGAATGACCCGGCGTTTGTCTTGCGGAACCAGTGGGGATTTTGCAAATAAGGTACAAAAGGTCAAATAATCTAGAATAATATGCTCCTATTTTCTTTTATTTATTAAATCTAGGGTTTATTTTGGAAATTCTCAATTTAGTGTTTGGTGGTATTGGTATGGGACTTGGTTTGTTTATAGTCCGTACTTAGCTAATTTTCTTCATTGAATTGTTTATAGTCCGTACTTGGCGAAAATATAATGTGTATCTGGAGAGAATCATACCTGGTGATACCAGGTTCAAAGAATTAGTGCATCATCTAAGGAAATTCAACAACATTCCTTCAATAAAAAGAAATTGTGAAAAATCTTTTGAAGGGGATATGATGGATATTTTGTTCCACCACAGTGACTTATTTGAGTCTTGCAACCCCTATTTCATGTTACATCATAACAATTAAGACTACAAAAAAGAGGAAAACAATATATTTCATATATAAGTGCATTTAACAATATTTGAGTCTTATCCAATCCTTAAAACCATGAGTTACCTACCCGTAAACCTTTGCTCTAATTACAAAGATACTCCAATTTGGGCTAAAGTACAGTGTATTTCATTCATAAGGGCATTTATCTACATTTTAGCCTTACGCAATCGGCAATCCTTAAATTCACGGATTATGTTTATTCATAATCCGTGTGTTACATAAATTTGCATTTGTAGGAAGCATTACCTTCTACTTTAACCTTGGTTTCTTCCTTTCTTAAGATTATTTCCAATGATCTAAACTTTGTTCTTGATTATCCATGTTGCACATGCAAGTTTGGTTCATTTCCTACACTGCTACACATCATAATTGTGATGAATCATGCATTTTCAAAAATGGTAAGTGTAACAAACTTTCTAGATATTAATTGTATCATATAAAAATCAAATTATAATTTTCACATTGTGGTTTAGCCCGTTCGAGATTACTACATTTATTAAAAAATAAATTGTTTTGCTTATTTGAGCTGTTTGATTTATTTTGAGTCATTAGATTATAATACTGTGAACTAGAGAAACCCCATCATGCATTTCACGTTTTCGAGTAAATTCCTTATCTGGGTTATCAAAATACATGTTTTTAGAGGTAGTGTTCATGTTATATTGAATTGTAGAGAATTCTGATGTGGGAATCGCAGGATGTCGACTTAAACGTGGCGCATGGAGATGTAAATTTATGGTCTGTTGGTATTGTATGGGAATTATGTTGACATGTTTTTTCAGTAGATGTTGATACTGAACTGAACTTTACTTTACTCTGATGTTGGTGATTTTTCTATTGTTAATTAGTGCTTTGATATGCTAACAGGAGAATGGCACCCTTACAGAGTTTCAATTGGCTTTGGAAGGTATTAAGCAAGCAACATTGGCAGGGTAATTGTTCATAAAGGTACCTTTCGACTTAATACCATTTAAATGGTTTAAGTTTCCATGTCTTTCTATACAAAGTTTGTTAATGCAAAGATCTCATGTAGAATCGGATTAGTTATCTAAACCTTATGTTATACCAACTCCGCTAGGCACCCACTGCTTTTGAAAACCTTTATGGGATTCAAATCTGAGTGATTGAACTCTTATCCGACTTTGTGCTCCAATATCTTATAACACACCTCACAATGATCACATCAAAACACTTGAATTGCATATACACCAAAGAAGGATTAGGAGATGTCTCAAAAGGTACCCACGATGTTCAAGATAATCAACTTAACCATACTCATTCTATTTGAAGAATACGGACTTCCACTGCATTCAAATCAGCCACCCAGTCGTGAAAAAGTGAGACCACACCACAATGCTTGCGAATTGCATTGTTAAATGTTAGAATCCACAAAACCACATATGCACACCCGCAAATTACCATTCAACAGGAAATGATTCGAGGTTAGTTTGTGGTTAGGTCATGTAGAAGCAAATGATCAGTCACGGACCCAGCTCGGTACCATAAATATCTTATATGCATGCTTCACTAGAAATACTATTATTTGTGCACTTCAAAAGAGTTCTATTATGCTCCCTAAGTTCATTATTGACTTGAAGTCATTTGTTGCAAGTATCAATGGCATGACAATGCTGTAAAAAGGAACATCTTCCTATCATGAAATGAAGTGTGCTTATCCCACTCTTAAGAAGACCTTGGTTTCAGAAGGTTTTAATGGTGGAACAAACCAGCAAGGTTGCCCTTATGAAGCATATATGGAGAATTGGCTTCCACTAGAAGTGTACTTGGGCTATGTGGATTGAAAACAAACCTTTGTGAAATGGGCTAGTCTGGTATGGTTTAAGGGAAATATTCCTAACCAAAGCTTTATTACTTGGTTGGCTTTGAAAGGAGTATTAAAAACCCAAGATAAGCATCTTAAGTGGGGAGTGGTGCAGAGATATTTGTGTGTTCTTTGCTGGGGAGCAAGTGAGAAAGAGCATCACCTTTTCTTCTCCTGCCCTTACTTTAGGAATGTGTGGGAATAGCTGCTTCATAAAATGGGCATCAATAGATCAGTGGGTAGCTGCAAGGAGGAACTTGATTGGGGTCTAAGCTATTGCAAAAGGAGCTCTTCCAAAGCAATAATTTACAAGCTGATCTTCAACTGCTTTGTTGAAAAGATTTGGAAGGGAGAAATTCGAGAGTTTTTGAAGAAAAGGCTAATGCACATAACAACATCACTCGGAAAATTCTCTTGGATGTAAAGCTAAAGCTGAGCCACAACAATCTCAAAATGACTGATAACTAAGATAATAGAAATCTGGCTGAGCGTTGGGGTCTGAAGGTGGACTGGATTCACAGTATTCTTAGTCCTTGCCAGTGAATGTGTCCTCCTGAGGGGGTTGTCAGTATTTGCACCTATGCCTCTACTTCTAATATGGGAAGGTATGGTTCTGTTTCTAGGAATTCTGAGAAACGGACACCAAGTGTGCTGGTAGAAGCAGACCTCTCAACATTACTATGAATGAGTTACAAGCTATTGAGCAAGGGCTGAGAGTTAGCCTTGACCTTGGACACAAGAGATTTAAGGTTTCTGTAGTATCTATGACAGTAGTTAATTTAATTAACAGTGGTAAAGATCCTCACTGGTGTGCTAGACAGATCATGAGGAGCATTTTGAGAATGAAATCTCAGTGTGAGGTTTTGACTGTAGAGCACCAAGTCATAGAGAGTAATCCTACAGCTGAACACATGGCTAATATGCTCACTGAAGTAGGGGAGGTTTAGCCGCATCCAGTGGTTTTTTCTGATGATCTAACCAGAATCAATATGAAGCTGCTGGCACTGTATACTTCAGAAGGGTAATGGCTTAGGCTGTTCCGATTTTCTTTCTTTCTTTCTTTAGTTTTGTTCCTCTTTTCTTTCCTTGGAGTCAGGTTCTCCTTCAGCTCTTGTGCTCTTGAGCTGAGGAGTTGTCCCCTCCTTCCCTGTATTGTTTATTCTTTTTCAATTCAAGCTCAATTTTCAAAAGAAAAATATATTTGGATTGTTAAACCTCCAGATGGATGCTCATGGGTAATCCACAATCGTAGTAGAGACTAATCTTGAAGAAGAATTAACAAATAACAAACAATTTGGTGGGATAATTTCCTAATATGAACTTCTATTGCTCAATTTAATTGATTACAAAATTACTCCTTAAAACCCTAAGTTCTAGATTACAACTTGGATCCCATTTCATATTGCCTAGCCTTGCCCTTTTTAGAATGTTACAAGTTTCCTCGTTACAATATAGGACGAAATTGCCTGTAAAACAACTTAATTTAGAAGTAGTCGCGATAATCGTTCGAACGACTTCCCCAATTAAGCCTGAAAATTGAGGCAGAACCATTGGTTTTCTGGGACCAGAGTCGTTCGAACGACTTCAAATCTCGTTTGAACGCTAACCAAAATAAGCCTAGAACATGATGCAGAAGAATTGCTCATTCTTGTCTTTGACTCGTTCGAACGGTTTCAAGACTCGTTCGAACGATTTGGCATCTTTTAGAGGTTTAATGTCCAGATCCTCCTAGATCATGGTTTCCCCTTTAGGAGCCTTGAGCTCCAGCTCAAGCTAAAACTGAAGATGAAGGAAAGCGGTCGTACCCATTTCTCTGTTGTACCACTTCGACTTGCTGGGTAGTTGACATTTCTTCCAACTCTGAACAACTCGATACTTCCCCGTCTTGTAGCAGTAGCATTCCTCTCTATAATACTATCCTCCAACCAGGGCGGAGGCAGGATTTCATGTTTGGGGGGCAAAGGTAGTATGATGAATTATATTAGGGTATGGGGGGGGGATCCTGCCCCCAAATTTATTTATTTTTGCCATTTAACGGTATTTTAAGCTTAAAAATCAATCAAATATAACATTATATTTGACTAGCAAATTATATGGATTCACTTCTCCTCTCGTCAAAAAATTAAAGTTTTTTATGGCAATGGCATGATCAGCTTAAGGTAAAAAATTATCAAAATAAAGTTCTTATTTGATGACATTAAGAATTGAACCTTAGACTCTTGGATTAAGAGCTCCTCACTTTATCAGTTAAACTAACTTTCCTTGATGTCATTAGGACAAAGAAAAATGTACATATTTTTTTTAAAAATAATTTATATACCTATATATGTATTTTTTAACAAAATTTTTGCCCCCCCCCCTCTAAATCCACCCCTGTCTCTAACGGATCTTCTCTTTCTATCCATAAGTCATCAACTGACGGTAGGCGAATGTCGATTGTAGTCTTTATCTAGGAGAGACGGCTTAAAGAGTTTCAAATGTTCGGCATTAATCACCGAATACATCTTCATAAATGGTGGCAAATTCGATTGGAATGCGTTGTCACCAATCTTCTTGAGTATAGTAAACGGACCATAACAGATAGGCTTGAGCATCTTACCTTCTCCCTTTAGTCATTCTTTACTCAAATGCAACCGATCACCCTCTTGAAAAATATATTCAACTCTATGTTTATCGTGTCGAGCCTTACACTTTGCTTAAGTCTTCTTCAATTTTTATTCAACCGCCTCATGAACCTTACTTATCTTCTCAATGAAACGCTGAGTTTTAACTTGTTCATCTTCCTCCTTCCCTGACACCGTCTTATCACCAAGACTAAAAGCTATATTAAAGAAGCTTTGAGGCAAGTACCCATGACAAACTTCAAATGGAGACTTCAAAGTGAAACCATGAATCGCCCGGTTAAAAGCAAACTGAAGATACGGTGAACTTTCATCCCACGTCTTAGAATGCTTAAAAAGGAATCCCCATAATAAATTCACCAAAGTGCAATTGACTACATCTGTTTGCCCGTCAGTCTCCGAATAAAGCACTGTACTTCTCTTCAACTTAATGTCCATCATTCCCCATAATGATCTCTAGAAATGCCTCAAAAAACGGCTATCGCTATCAAAAAATAATAGCAGAAGGGAACCCAAAATACCTACAAACGTCTTTGAATAATAATCGCGCTGCTCCTTCCTCGGTAATCGTCTTCTAGCATGGAATAAAAACTATCATTTTGCTGAATCGATCTACTACCACAAATAGATAATCATTCTTACACTTGGTTATGGGCAAACCGCCCATAAAATCCATCGATATGCTATCTCAAGGTTGGGTAGGTACTGGTAATGTTACGTACAGTCCCAACTTACAATTGGAAGGCTTCGATGTGTTGTATAGAACGCAACCGCGAACCACACGAGCAACATCCACTTGCATCTTCGGCCAATAAACATAACGCCACAAATTTAAAAGAGTTTTCTCAACCCTGAAATGACCTGCAACCCGGAAATAATGAGCCTCTCTAATCCAATGCAAACGGCTTCCACCCTCAAGAATACATAGTAGAGTTCCTCTGTAAATTAAAACATTCTTCAATTCATACTCACATGTCTTGCCTTACAGTAATTTATGGTGAATCACACTGAGCTCTTTGTCATTATCAATCCTGCAACATACTCAGATGAAATAATAGGCTGTATCTACAGAGCTGCCAACAAAGTGGAAATAGTTGGTAATGGGTGTCGAGATAACATGTCAGACATTTTTTTGTCCACTCTCTTCTTGTACTTGTTAATCAAGGTGAATTATTGTAGATACGACATCCACTTCATATGGCGAGCTTGTTGTAACTTGAATGTGTAGATAAAAACTATAACGGTTTGTGATCGGAATGTACCACAACCTCCTTTCCCAATAAGTAACTCCGCCAATGCTTCATTGATGATGTATTGCGAAGAACTCCTCATCATAGGTGGGATAGTTGCGTACTACTCCTGTAAACATCTTAGAATGGTAGGCAACTGGCTTCCCATCCTGTAGCAAAACTGCCCTTAATGCATAGTCTAACGCATCTACTTCTACCTTAAAAGGACGTTATAAATTTAGCAAAGCTAACACTGGTGCTTCTAAAATCTTTTGCTTCAATAACTAAAAGATTTTCTCATGGTGATCTTCCCACACAAACTTCAAACCGGCATTTGCCAAAGAATGCAAAGGTGTTGAAATATGTGAAAAATGTAGAATAAACTTTTGTAAATATTTACAAGAACCTATAAAACTTTGCACTTCGTTCACTGAACGGGGTTTAGGCTAATTAGTAATGACCGAGACCTTCTCTGGATCTACCGTCAGAAGTGGGTAAACCTTCTGACTATATATCAAGATATCATCTAAATAAACAATTATGAAATCATCTATAAAAAGTACAAAGTACTTCATTCATCAACAGCATAATATCGTTGGAGCGTTGCATAACCCAAAATGCATCACTAACCATTCGAAGAGTCCCTGTTTGGTCTTGAAAGCTCTCTTCCATGTATCTTCTTCCAGGATTTGAACTTAATGGTAATTCGAATTAAAACCCATCTTGGTGAAATACCGAGCCTTCTGTAGCTCATCCAAAAATTGTCAATCCGTAGAAGCGGATAACGATTCTTCATAGTAATCTTGTTCAGCTGATAATCCAGACACATTCTTCAAGTCTCATCCTTCTTCAGCACTAATAACACCGGTGAACCACAAGGTGAGCAACTCGGATTAATAACTTATTGCTCTAGAAGCTCTTGTACCTATTTCTTGATCTCTTCATACTCGGTCACAGAAGTCCTATACAACCTAATATAGGTAGTAGGCTCACTACTCACCAAGGTGATATCATGCTCTACATACCTCTTGCGCGACATCCTTTCTATTCAAAGAAACATGTCTCTATACTTCTCTTGCAACTTCCCCATTTTGGTTTGTGGCTTAGGAGACATTGTCATAGTAGACAGCACTTTCGATCGCACCAACAATAACTCAAAGTTGCCATTCGCCACTCGCTTTAACATACCTCTTCACCTGAGTCACCGTTACTAAATAATTCGTGGTGACGTGCTCCTTACAAGCATTGATATGAAACTTATTTCCATTCTTCGCAAGATAATACTTGCGAGCTCTACGGTAATGAATCGCATCTCGGTCCCAAAGATAAGGGCTACCCAAGATGACCTGACACACATCTAAATAAACTACCTCACACGTCACCTCGTCAATAAACAATTTAGTAATCGCAAACTTAAACGTACACTGCTTCGCGATCTTCAACTCTGCGTTTTTCTAAATCCCCCCAACCCATACGGCTTAGGATGAGCCGTAGTATGCAAACCCATCTTCTTTACCAATGCCTTAGAAATTAAGTTCTTCTAACAACCTGGATCAATGATGGCCTCTACTAAGCTCTGCTTAACCTAAATACTGACATGAAATAGTTATTTCTAACTCACCTCCTTGGTAGCCATAGTCTGTTTATGTTAAGGTATGAACTCGAATTATGTTTGAGGTCGTTTTAGTTCGAGTTGTTTCAGTTCAAGGATTGAAGACGGATTGAAAATGAGATTTTTAATATTCAGATTCGAGCTGGTTAAGATCGACAAAAGTTCGAGCTGGTCAAGTATCCTGAAGATTAGAACTGGTTAAGTTACCTGGAGTTCAAACTGGTTATGTTGCCTGAAGACTCGAGCTGGTTCTGTACGAGTTACTGAAGAAGAGTTCAAAATAGGCTAAAGTCGCTCGAACGAGATTGGAGCTCGTTTGAACGAGATTGTAAGATTTTACATTTTCTTTCAAAGACCGAAGAACTCGATCAAACGAGATTAGACTTCGTTCGAACAAGATTTGCCTGGTTGCCATATTGAGTCTTCTTCTAAAACGTTGAGTTCTGCCTCGAGATCCGTTCTACTTGTATTTAATCTTCTAATATTAATGAGGACTTAGGTTAATTTGTTAGCTAATATTTTCCCTGTGAGTTTAATTCTAGACCTAGAATTTGAGAGACTCTTAAAGCTTGAAAAACTTGGAGAGATCGTTGTAACCCGTTTGATCATCTTAGTGGATTGTTCGGGTAGTGGTTTTTATCCGTAATGGTTTCCTACTTCTCTCATCTGAAAATTCTTACATTCTTATTATTCTGTTTTTTTAGTCTGGTTGATTGGCATATTCCGCATATCGTTCTTATAGTAGAAGAGAGATTAGTTACCTCTATTTTCAACAGCTGGTGTAGAGTGAGTGTTAGGGCTTGTATGGTGAAGAGCGATGGACGATCAGGAGAAGTTGAAGATCACGAAGTTCAATGGATTAAACTTTAGAGTGTGGAAGATGCAGATAGAAAATTCCTCTATCAAAAGGATCTTGATTTATCGCTGGGTGGAGTTGAGATGATGCCAGCAGAATACGATGCTGCTAAGTAGGCGCGATTGGATCGCAAGGCGCTTGGAACCATTAGGTTAGCACTATCATCTCAGATTTTACACATGATCTACAAAGTTATGACAACGAAGGGTTTGATGGAGACGTTGTCCGCTATGTACTCGTAACCGTTCGGGGCAAACAAGGTACATCTTTTTACGGTGCTTGTTTACTTTGAAGATGAAGGACAATGGTAGTGTGCAAGCTCACATCAGTGAGTTCAATACCATACATGCTCAACTGGAATCCGTTAAAATTACTTTTACAGAGGAAGTAAGACGTGGGCTCTTTTAGGGCAAATGCCTGAGAGTTGGGAAGGGTTTATTAAAGCTGGGAGCAACTCACCGGGGAGGAAGACATCAAATTTGACACTATAATCTCGTTGATTATGAGTGAAGATAATAGGCATAAACATCTGAACCCTCTTCGAGTTTAAAGGGTAGTATGTTGAAGGTCGAAGAAAGAGGGAGGTCTTACAGAAAATGGCCAAAATTTGGAAGGGGTCGATCACAGTCAAAAGGAAAGTCTAAGCTGCCCGATGCGTGTTGGAACTTGTGGA
>JACGCM010001598.1:0-11871 GCA_014058105.1 Kingdonia uniflora | reverse complement strand
CCAACCAATAAAGCAAACCATTACACATAATTCTGCTCCACAACTTCGGGAAACAAATCAAAAGTTGAGAACAAATCAACCCCAAAACTCAATCAGCCTTGAAGAACCCCAATCCAACACCAATTCAAACTAGAAGAACCCTAATCAATCAGCAGAGAGAAAGAAACCGAACTCGATGAAGATGGATTTGAGATCCGTTGTGATGCGTTGTTGTGTCCATTCCGATGCGCTGGCACTCTAAATCAAGGGAGATTTACCAAATTGAGTTGCGAAGGCTCTTAATGTCGCTCTGATACCATGTGAGAATCAAAGACTACATTGTAAAAGGAGGAAAACAAGAAAGTCTAGTTATCAGAAAATCATATTACAACTCTAATGGATGTTTCTACTTATAAAAGAAAGACAAACCTAAACCTTATCAAAGAAAAAACTAAACTACCCTTAAGCTTATATAGCATTAATATATCTAACACGCCTAACTCCATTGTTGTGGTTATCACAATCATTTTTGGATTTGCCAAGCGAGATTATTAAAAAAGAATTGGGTTTCCTACTCTTTGGCAGTAAGAGGATTCCTTCCCTGTTACCTCCTTGGGTGTTCCTCTTATTCAGAGAAAATTAAATCTTCTCATATAAAGCTTCTTCTTGATAAATAAGGATGAGGACTACTAGTTGAGTAGACATCATGCTTTCCTTTCAGGCAGTCATTCTTGTAAGGTCAGTCTTATCTAGTCTCCCCATCATAGCATGTCCATATATAGATGGCCCTCTAAACTTGTCAAGATTATGAAGCAGTGATATTAACTTTTATTTGGACTGGTAATCCAGACAATAAGAAACTTGCTACGGTCAGCTGAAAAGGATTTGTATTCTATGGAAGAAGGGTGTTTGTGCTAGAATACTTAAAGAAACCAATAATGCTTACTTATGAAATTGGCTTGGGACATATGTCAAGGCAGAGTAGCCCTTGGGAGTAAATTATGAAAGCTTCTCTCATAAACAGGGAGATTTTATTACATACTACGAAAAATTCTTCTACATGGAGTGGAGTCATACAAGCTTACTTACAGATGGAAGAACAAGTATTTTCGGTGATTGAGAAAATCAGAATTTGTTTTGATTGGTGGTGAAAGACCTTTGCATTTTGACATCCAAGATTATGTTAGCTATGGGGTTAGCACTTTTAATCACCGATCTCAAATGGGGAGGACTGTTTCTTCCACCATGCAGTGAGATGTCTCAACTAAACTTTGTATTTACTCTTTTCATATTGATGTTGAAAGTGAGGATATTGTCTACGAAAACTTAATATCAAAGGTTATTTTTGGTTAACTCTGCTTACACAAGTACAAAGGTTCAAGACCAGTTGTTTGGTGGCACAAAGTTGCTTGGAAGACTCCAGTCCTCCGCGGATTGCTAACTTCACTTGGAGCTTCTCCCCAAAACTCCTCCCTTCCCCACCGATTCAGCTCTACAAAAAAGAGGTTAACTACAATTTCTAGGTGCTATCTTTGTGGTCTCTGTGTTACAGAAAAGAGACAGCAAAGCATTTATCATTGGACTGCACACACTACAAGCAGATATGGCAATGGGGTTTCCAATGTTTAAAATAGCAGTGTCCCAAGTTCACAAATTAGGAATATGTTCCAGCAGATTGCAAATTCCGATCCTTACATTAAGAAGTTTTGGCATCCCTTTATTCTCATTTCTCATTATTATTTGTGAGCACAAGGAACTCCATTTTATTTGACAATAAACTGGTTCAGATACCCTAAAAGGTAAACAGAGGGAATGAATAGTGTTTTTTGCCCTCTAGATCACACGTAAAAAAAACAGATACAGGAAGGCTCCCAATATCAGACTTGTCAACAGATACATCCTGTGATGGTGCTTGCCTTGGGAATGGGCAAGGTGGAGTGAGAGTGGAGGCAGACATGAAATTATGTATTGATCTACATGAGCATACCATACACTACCTTCTTCTTGGCAGAATGCACAGTATAATTGCAGAACTCGCTAGAGCACAACTTGGATACACAAAAGTTTGAATCGGGCTAGTGCAGTTCTCAGGGAGGTGAACTTCAGGCAGATACTGCAGCAAAGAGGGGCAGGCTTGCCCCAGACTCCTATAAATGGCATGTTGAGAGACTTTTCTTAGTTAGAATAGAAGATCCTGACATGGAGTACTATAGTTTACAATGTAATCTTGAAGTAAGTTGCATATGATTGGAAGTTCAAAGGGGGTGCAACCTAGGTGGGATGTCTTGGTGTCTTTACACAGATGCTGCATTTATAACCTGCACTGAATTGAACCTTCTGCGTAAAACGCAAAATAGTTATTTACAACATTTTCATGTTTCTATTCACTTTCCTTCTTTGCGTTGATTATAAAGTCCACCACTCATTTAGATAAGCAAAATTACAGGACTAGCATCAACCACCAATCTCATAATTTTAAACAATGTGAATAAAGAGATCAACATTCAAACATAATTCCCATAATGTTACTTTAAATATAAAGATACACATCTCAACATAAGTACTTGTCAATCCCATACCATGAAGTACAACTTAAAAAACAATATAAGATGACAATTATATCAAGCGAAACGGCAAAACCTAAAATTAAAAATATGATTCCTGCTACTGTAAAGAGAATAAATTAGTCAATTCTAACCTTTGCATGCTTCCTGTATTTGATCCATCATTAAAGCCACACCACGACCTGCATCCCAGTCTGCAGCCAGAATAAAATGCATTAAATTGTAGGTTAAAATATAAAAAATGCTAGAAAGAAAAAAAGGATATATGAAAAGGAACATTATAGGAATTGTTTTTATAGATGATAGAAAAAACCTCTTGACTTAATGTTCCCAATAAAATACTTAAATATGATGAATCAGCAAAAAACTTTATCCAATAAGTTATCCACATTTTAGTGTCACCAAATATAAACCAGTACATGAATAAACCCTTATGCTATGTTACTAGCGATTTTAAAAGTGGTTGAGGCTACACATTAAAGTGTGCCTCAGGGAGGATTATGTGTGAAGTCCTGAGCCTAAAATCACCCTATTAAGTTTCTTTTCTCAAAAATATACTAGGGATAATGTTTCTTATAATATATTCAAAAAGTTTAGAAAGATTCGAGACCCCTATTAGTTTGTTTTTAGAAGAAAACGGGGGGTTAAGCAGACCCCCACCAACATTTTCATTAATGTGAATAAAAAATTACAGCTAATAGAAAAAAAAAGCATTTGAGTCAGCTTTGCATAAACTAGTCATCTCTAGAGAAAATGAACAAGGAAAGACTAAGAATTTTCTGTACAATGTGTAACTAAGTGTAATTCAGTTTTGTTTGTCTTTGTCTCTGAATCTGCAAAAAAAGAATTCTTCATTTGGTTTTCCTCTTATCAATCTCACTATAGGTCTTCATACCTCTCCAGTTAGAGATCCAACTAGTGTAGAAGACATATTAGTATCCGTGCAAACCTCTATATCCAGAAAACCCAGATAATAGCCAGCATCAGCCCCTCAAGGACCACGAAGAGGGTCAATATATCTCTGTAAGCACATAAAGGAATCCCAATTGGCAATCTTAATATCACCCCAAATATCTTGTAATATAAAACAATTATCAAGGATCATAAGGTGCTTCTTTGGTGTCTCCATTCTACTTCTCTGAAGGATACTTTAGGTTGCTTTATTCTAGCATCTACCCCCAAATACCTATGATTTCTCTCTTCCCAATGTAGTAGATGCAACCACAAAACCTACCCCTTAATCTCTTTAACAGCAAGGTCCATGTTAACCATCCCCAGCAACCAATCGCATTCACTATACCAAAAATCATATTTCTTGAGATCCCCAGATTCTGCAGCAAGCCAGACTATGAGAACATTTTCAAAAATAAATGGGATCTATTGTGCTCTCTTGCATCACACGGAGCAATAAGACTTGTTTATTACTGCAATCTGCATTAAAAAATTCCTTGTCTCCATTCTGTTTTTCAGCCATTTAATCTATAAATGCAAGGCTGTTTCGCTCCACATTTGTCTCCATTCTGGGGGTCAGCATCTTGTATTCGCTCCACATTTGGCTCAAGTCTCAGATCTTTTTCTAGTAATGGGAATGCTCCAATTACCCAATTCATTATTTTCTTCAGTTTATATCCCTTTTAATCCTTGAAAGAATAATATTATTCATATTGTATCTTTGATAGAGTATGCCTTAGTCCAAGCATGGGTCATACCAGAAGAGGAATCTTTCATCATTGCCTTTCAAATATTTGCAATTACCTTGAAGAAAGTCCATTCTCTTCAGCATAGACCTCAACCCCAATTAGTTCTTCCTAAGTACATAGAAACTTTTCGTAAATGAGAAGACATGTATAGGAATGGGAAAAACAATAGGTCCATTGTCATTTGTCAATGTAGTAACATATTAAAATGACAAATTATCCATGATATGCATTTAATTTAACACAAAAAAACTGTATAGTTTCTTCATTAAGTGAATGATGGCTCAAAATCACATCCCATCTTTAACAGTCTCGTCTCAACTCGAAAGTGAGATGTATCATTCAAAAATGACACCAAGAGGGAACAAATATGCAATATAATCCCAATTGTGATACAACTTGAAAATCCACAAAGCGACAACTTTTATTTACTTCTACCTTCACTAAACTCCCGCGCATTTAATTGACTGTGAACTTCTCATTTACCACTTCTACTTTTATCTATCTTCTCCCTCGCGCATAGTTACCACGATAATTTCTTCAATCATAGTTACCAAATCCACCATTTGTTTATCAAAAGATCTCTGTAAAATAGAAGTCCTATTATAAACTCCGCCACAATACCGTTCTTTAGCTCAAAAGCATTTTAAAGAGTGATAATTCACAAAAAGTAGTCTCTAGTCGCACTACACACCACACAAAAAGCTCACCCTATCCATCATCCAATGCTAATTTCAAGACTTCTATAAATTATACCCAAGTGTTAAAATAAATCTCCATAGCCTAAGCAATGAGTAATTCTTGGGCATTAGGTAGCCATACTTAGCTTTTATCGTTTTGACCAAAACATTCCTTCTTGAGTAAGGCCACATTTATCTCTCTAAAGAACTTTAAACCCACCATTAGACCTATTTTTTCATGTAAACTGTCCCCTTATTCCAAAAGATGAAGCTTCCTTGCCATATGGTCTGTTCCTAAAAGAATTCCTAAAAATTCATTCCAACTTTAAAGCCACATGTGCCAGTAAAATAGAGACAGAAAGTAGATAGGTATAATATGAGTAGACCTCCTTTTAATGAAAAATATTATATTATATAGTGCTAACTTGTTGTCAAATCTTTCAATTCCATGAAATATGTGAAGGAACCTCAAAGGCGTGCCCATATTGAAAGCAGGTAAGACCCAGATACCACATCCCAAAGACTCCACTAGGTCATCTAAAGTTTGTATCACTCTCACTCCATCAATCTTCCTATTAACAAGCTAACTTGCAATCTAGGCACTTGCTAAAAGCTCATTAACATGAACAAAAGACACCATATATGATAATAAACATGGTCTCGTTTGTGTAACCGGAATTTTAATTAGCTTCAGATTTACAGGCTAACTTCGGAAAGCAAATTTATGGGAGTTGATATATTCAGCGTATTAAGAGACAGCAAATGCTTTCGAATGTGGCACAAAGACCTTACCTACGGCCTATTAGGGTATGTCAATTGGGGCGTCATTGCAATGTATTCGGATTTATGATTTAGTTATCCAACAATTTGATAAGTTGTTGTGGGAAAGAAGTTGTAGTCGAAAGGAAGATGTCATACGTTAGTCAAAAGCCTATTATTTGGGTTGTCAATTTAGTATCTATGTTATTCAGTTACCGGCAAGCAATTATGGCTTCTAAAATGGAGAGGGATGTTGGGAATTTTCTTTACAAACCAAGGGGTGCGAAAGCCCACGTTTTGAGATGTGAGGCGATTAGTAAGAAAAAGTGGGAGGTTTGGGATTAAAGCTCTTTAGTACGATACAGTTACATTGTTTAACAAGTAGCTATTAAAATTTCGTATCAAGATAAATGGTTCATGAATCAAGAGGTAATTGAAGCAAAGTGTGGAATATAGAGCACGGATTACTATCGAATAATCTCAGGATCAATACATTGAGGGTTGTAGAGATCCGTACAATTTCAAGATAGACAAGTTATAATAATAAATTGTAATCAATGTTGGAACTGGGAGGGGATTAGCTTTGGGCTTGATGCATAATATGATTCAAGACATTGTTTGGTATATGTCTCCTATGCTTGTGACCTTAGACTTGGAAGAGTGAAAGAGGTTTACAAAAAGAATGGGTAATAGTAAGATGAAAGTCATATATTGAATAGTCTTGACACATTTACTCGAAAAGTCAACGGTGATAATGCAAGAGGGAGAAGATGGATTTAAGGGGGAAATGGAAATCTCACAGTGAAATTGATGCTTGATAGCCAGTTGAAACTCGAAGGATAAGGTGTGGATACTAAAGTGTGGAGTCTCTGATGTTAGAGTAAGGAAACACCATTTCAAGTAGCCCTTTAGGGTATCTTAGGGACAAATGACAATTAAAGATAAATTAAAGATGAAGAGAGGTAAATTGTGTTTACTTTGTAACAACGTTGTTAATACGTATATCATAAGGTCAAGACTTCAGAATAACTTGGAAAGGTTTGTTTGGTATAAAAAAATTGACACGGAATGAGGTCATTGACTACTACATATTTCGACACATCTGAGGTGTATAATCAAACTTCTACATATCCTAGGTCTATGAAGGAGCTTGATCAAATTCTTAAAAGTTAAAAGCATACTGGTAAGCCTTAAGATAAAGGATCCGAACTTACCCCATATGAGATTGGATGAGTTTCATGAAACGAGATATACATTAGGCATTTTTGAAGGAATAGTGAAACCCGTGGAAGCAACCATTTCATAACATATAGGCAAAGATATAGTATTTCTCTATTCCCTAAAATTATAGGGGAAAGGCTTTTAGTTGTCTCGTCCTTAGCATGATGCCAAAATGGTTTTATGTTTTTCCTTTGACTATCTTCTTTCTAGATTATAAGGTCTATGATGGTTATGAAGGGCTTTCCTTAAGCTTTTAAAGTAGAACATTGATGTCTTGTGGCTAGTCTATGATTAGAGCAATGTTTCTAAGATGGAGGAAGCTTGCTGGCTTTTGATTTATTTGTTCATGTTATAAAAAACAGGACTTTAATTTTCCAAAGCGTGGACTTCATAGCTTAGCAATGAAACAAAGATGAAGATAAAGTGATCAATTAAATGCTAAGTCAATTGGAGATTACCAGAAGGACCACTTGAACGATTCACAAACCGGCCATGAGGCCTTTCATCAGCATAACCTGGTCTTCCTCCTGCTCCATTACGCTCATAATCATACCCAAACCTGGACCATCGTACACAATGAGTTCTTATAGCACAATAAAATTGCTTAGTGATTGTGTTCATAAAACTATGTGAAATATAAAGGAGGGAACAATGTTTTCTAACATCAAGTTTGCCAACCCACCTACTTGGAGCATGAGTTAAGATCTGAGTTAAGTGAGGATGCCAAAACATGAGATCAGCCCACAAAAAGTCAGATCTCTCAATATCCTCTACAACATAAAGGATTCTACAAGTAGGTAAATGTTTAATTTTATAATTAAGCATGCCATGAAATGAAATAATTTTCAATAAGATGAAAGGTGCAACTTTCACACAACCTGAAAGTAGTTCACATTCTTGTATTTATGGTAGTATAGATATGTGGTTCATATAAGGGGGTTTAGAAGTTTCAATACATATTTGAACCCACTCATAATTAATCTCAAATAGTCACTTCACGATAGCTGATACACGATGTGCTTGAAACTCTTTTGATGTGGGATCAAATGCTATCCCCGGCGTAATTCACATACATAGTGTGAATCTAGCTTATTTTCGTCTTCACCATTGTAGATTAAGTTCAAGTCTTACTTTCACCAATATTTGGATTTTCTTCGTAAATTTTAGTTATTTTCATGCAACTACTAAGTTACAGCAAAAAAGTTCTAAGATACCCTTGTAAAATACCCCCAAAGTTCTTTGGGCAGCCTAATTATTGACCCCAGTGGAGCAAATTCTTGGCGTTGCCTTTCTTAATGAACTTAGAAAAGAAAGTTCACATAATTTGTCATGTATCCAAATAGTTTATAGCATCTCTTGAAAGTTGGAGCAAAAAATCTTTAGATGGGGAGTATTTTCTTTTGCTTGGATAAAAGAAAAGATTTTACAAGTCTCCATGTGGCTTAACTCAGCTTTATTATGTAGAGAAGTGTTTGGGTGATACATTGAACTGCTAGAGGGGGATTCTAGGCGCCAAATAGGACCACCAGTCCCTAAAGCAGAATAGAAGCCGTGGAGCAAGCTATGATTCTTGCTACAACAAAAGCTTTAAAATAAATTTTTCCAAGTGAGACTCTACGCCGTGTCTTTTCTTTAAAAAAAAGAAAACTTTTGATTACTGAAATTAGCTACAAAGTGACAATGATTTCGGGAGGCTAGACTTACCTTACATGACACTGATTAGGTCAACCAAATTTCTTTGGAAGACGGCAACTATTTGGGTGACATATCTTTTTGGGATTTCACAAATATTTAATAGGAATCAGCTATACTTTACTTTAATAGATAATGAAATTGGCTGGTTAGCACTTAGAAGAATAGACATAATTTATATAGAGGTGCATACCCTCCATTTTATATGTATTGTAGTTATATACTTATAAATACATGCATATGTGGTAAAAACCTCACCACAGTGACAAGTTTTGGAAACAGCGAGAATGTGGCAATTGGTCAGTTGAGAAATTATGAACAAAATCATGAATTTCAGCAAAATCATTAAAATGTATATAGATAGCACAAAAGATGTGTTTAAGCATATAGGATGTGTTATAATCCAGACCAACAACAGGTAGGGAGATCTCTTTCATATAACATGGGTCATATGACGTCAGCACAACGTGCATTTATCTGTTTGTCCTGTCACTGAAATGGAAGTTAACCTTGTAAAACATAACAGCAGACGAAGGTAAAATAGTAAACACTGTCGGTTCTCTCATCTCGATTTCCTTCCTATTTCCTCTGAAACTATCTCGATTCTCGAACCCATCTACCGTTACGAATTTGATCTAGGTATACGGACTTCAATCTCAAATTGATTTTAAACCCTATCAATCTCTTAAAGTTGAACTATTCATATTCCATTTATTTATTTATTCCATTCGTTTTTTCTCTGGGTCTGAATTGTTAGGGTTTACAGATTTTCACTCTGTTGCAAAACCCCTATCTGCATCTATCTCTGAGTTTTATTACTTCATCCTCAAGTAGTAAAAGCATCATCAACTTATCCACTGTTATCAAAAATCACATTTGGTTTCGTTCAAAGTACAAGTTCTAGGCGCAAAGGGGATTAATGCAATGTGCAAAGATATATGTAGAAAGGCAAGCACGAATCGTTGCACGGACGATACAGATTTACTTCTATGGGCTGTAGCATAAAGAAGGGTATGTCGAGACATAATTGGTTTTTTACGTTCGGAGGGGTCAAATAGATTTACTTCAAATGAAGCTTTGCTTTTGATTGTGAATATCTTCTGATAAGTTAAGGTCTCGTTGAAGATGAAAAGCGCAGTTTTGTGTGCTTGATGAAAATGTGATGGAATATTAGAAAATTAAGTTCAACAAGGTCTACGAGTGTTTCCAACTTGACCTTGAATATTTTTCTAATGATTAATTGACTAGAGAGAAAATGCTAAGAGTCTCTGCCACAAAATTGGATTTAGGACAATGTGAAATTCCGAGGAGATATCACTGAAGAGCTTTGAGTTGGAACTGGACATACTTCCTTTTTTTACTCGATTGTTGAAGTGAATAATCACTGGTTTGCACTCTATGGGGTATAGATGGAGTTGCATTTCTTGATAAATACAGAACTTTGAAATTAGTGTTTGAACATTCAAACAGATAAGATGGTGATTCAATATACTTGAGGAGTATCATATAGTACTATATCGCAATAACTGAATTGGAAATATTTACGAGCATGTGTAGTGATTGAGGCATTTGATTAAGGAATGCTGAAGGCAGATATTGGTATTTGCTAGATATCGTTTTGCAGGAGTATGTGACACAAATGGAGACGTTTAACAGTTAAGATGTATGGTTGGCTTCCCCACATCTAAATAAGGAGCAGTTGGCAGAAATTAAAGTCAAAATTGTCATTCCCCATTGCCTCGCGGTGTACTAGTTGAAATCTTCAACTAATACATGTTTGCGAGTCTTTCTATTCACTTCATTGCTTATTCTAACTCTCCAACTCCCACTCCCTTCCCCTCTCCCCTTTCTTGTCATCTCCCATTCCTACGTCCAAGTTTCTCACTTTATACTCTCTAAATTACTGTTACTGTAGCAGATACTGACCTTCTCTCGTCGGGTCCAAATCCAGCTCCGCCTCTAGGGCTACGACGTCGACCACCACCATCATATCCTCCATCTTCTCTTCTCGACCGCTTGAAAGGTGGAGATGAATGGCGTCGATCACGATAAGGAGGAGACTAGGGCTCGCACGACGCTTATACTCCCTCTCTCTATCTCCTCGATCCCTATCTCTTGGTGGTGGTGATCGATTCCGCTCATGATGATCTCGGTTTCGATTCATCTCAATGTCTCTATCGTCTCGTCTCTCTCTGGAATCTCTATCTCTTCTCCTTGATTGTGGAGGTGGTGGCGGTGGAGGAATCGATTCATCATCTCCTGATTTCTCTGACTTTCGATCTCGACGACGATCCAGTGATTCAGATGAAGGCATGTTCATCACCTCCGCCATTAATTGAGAAATTCAAAACCCTAACCCTAGAAATGGAGTTACAGAGTGAGTGAGCTCGGAAACCCTAAAAACGAAGAAAATGGAGAAGACGCTCGTTATCGCTTGATATATCTGAAACAAAAGTCATCCCATTTTCACATACCAAAAAAATAGTACCGCAATTTTTAAAGTGTGATACTAGTATACATTCCCCAGCAGTGTTGGTTTAAGCATAGAGAGAAATGATTAATCATTTTTATCATAGTGGTAAAAATGAGATACGACGCCTGACAAAAATGCGTTAAAAACGACGCCATGCTAAGATGTTGACACTGATTTATTGCAGTAAGCTTATCGTTTTTAGAGTTTGGCAAATGAGTGGGACTCTCAATTTTGGTTCTTTTATAACTAGAGCATTGCCGTGAAAGTCCATAAAATTAGTTCTTATATGAAACAACTCTTGGACGTTTCACAAAAAAAACTACAACACACTCCCACGTAGGACTGTCAATGGGTAAGATTCGACCCTGCATCCGATCCGTTAACAATGGGTTATGATTGGAAAACATATGACCATCTACAATCTGTTAAGAAACATTTTTGTATAGAATACTCTCTCTCTCTCTCCTGAATTAGAAATAGAGGTACATCTAAATATATTCCAAATAGTAACTGAAAGATCCCCGCCTTTCAGTTTATATTATTGTCATGTGAATGTTCCAAAGAAACAAAAAACTATCTATAGCAAGATTTATTTGAAGATAATTTTGATTTCTTTTCTTCCAAATGTGTTTTTAAACCAAACTTGATTTACTTTATAAACGATGTCTTCCTTCTAAACCTGCACACTATTGAGTCCCAAAATGTAGACTTAAGCATTTTATTTTTTTTGTCAAAACAATGCATTGTTTATAGATGTTTCTATACAAAAAAATAACTTGAATGATATAAAAGATGGTATAACTCAT
>JACGCM010000059.1:0-53379 GCA_014058105.1 Kingdonia uniflora | reverse complement strand
TTTTTGCGTCGTCTTTCAAAGAAATGCCCAAGGTCGATCCGACCATGGCTTGTCACAAGTTAGCCATCAATATCAGTGCCACAGTGGTCAAACAGAAATAGCGACGAATTTTACCTCATCTTCGAGATGAATTTAACACCGAGATCAAGAAATTGATCAAAGTGGGATTCATTCTAGAAGCCAAGTATCTGGACTGGATATCCAACATTGTCGTTGTCCCAAAGAAGAACGGAAAGGTTCGAGTTTGTATAGATTTCATAGATCTGAACAAAAATACTCCAAAGGATAGCTTCCCTCTTCCCAACATTCATCAGATCCTCGATTCTACAGCAGGCCATGATCTCCTATCTATGATGGACGCTGCTTCAAGGTATAATAAAATTCTGCTTTTGGAAGAAGATCAAGAAAAGATAACTTTCATTACTGAAAGAGGTCTTTATTACTACAAAGTCATGTCATTCGGGCTCAAGAACGCAGGTGCCACATATCAACGATTGATGACTACTATGTTCAAAGTTCACTTAGGGAAAATCGTTGAAGTCTACATTGATGATCTCTTGTGAAAAAGCTTACAGTCAGATGATCACATCTCAGATCTTAACACTATATTCAACATCCTTCGATCTTACAAAATACGTCTCGACCCTGATAAGTGTCAATTCGGGGTACATTGTGGCCGCTTTCTAGGCTACCTCATCAGCAGGAAAGGGATTGAGGCCGATCCAGATCAAATTCGGGCTCTCCTCGACATGCGTTCTCCAAAAACAACAAAAGACGTTCAGAAACTTGCTGGAAAAATTGCCGCTATCAATCGTTTTGCTCTAAATCTTCAGACCGTTGTCGTTGGCTATTCCTGTTACTCCGTGGATGTACCAAACGAGGAAAGGTTTGGCCAACTACAGAATTTACATGGACACCATAATGCAAAGCAGCTTTTCAGGATCTCAAAATATATTTGGAGAGGTCTCCCATAATGAGCACCCCAATAGGTAATAAGAAACTGATAATCTACCTAGCAGTCACAGATACTTCCCTCAGCTCAATTCTTATTCGCCTTGAAGGGAAAATTGAGAAACCAGTCTTCTTCATCAGCAAAAGCCTCACACCCGCAGAAACAAGGTACTCTAAAATTGAGAAACTTCTTCTAACCATTATTTACACTTAACAGAAACTCAAGCACTACTTCCAAGCACATTCCGTCAAAGTTATGATGAACTACCCACTTCGGGAAGTTCTATCCAAGAAATAGAAATTAAGAAGAGTACAATAGTGGTCAGTCAGTTTGAGAGAACATGATATCAAGTTCGAACAACGTCATTCCGAAAAAGGTCAGGCCGTTGCCGATTTTCTCATAGATTTTCCAGTGGAGGATCCCGAGTGGGAAGAGCACGACCCGGACCTTGCCAAAGACACACCAGATAATCCCCCCCCCAAGCCATTCGATGAATGAGCTGAATGGATCACTGCATCAGGGTAGAGGCTTCTCGCAGATGGATCAACAGGACCCGCAGGGTCAGGAATCGGAATCGTTTTGCTTACCCCTTCTAATGACAGAATTGAGAAATCAATCCGCTTGGATTTTGAGGCCTCAAATAATGTTACCGAGTATGAAGCTCTTATTCACGGACTCGACCTCGCACTTGAGCTCGATGTCCCCGAACACTCAGTTTGCACAAATTTACTACTCATTGTCCACTACTACTCATAGTAATACATGAAGAATGGAAAGATGATCGAATACGCAACCCTCGTTGCAGATAGGATGAGTAAGTTCGTGAAAGCGACTCTCGATTATCTTCCTCAAGGTAAAAATAGACACGCCGATTCCTTGGCATATCTAGCCGGGGTCTTGGGTACAGAAGCTCAATATCTATAGATCAAAATCATTTCAACCCCTAGCATTGATCACATTTCTGTATACACGATTAACACTAGGGGCGATAAAGGAGGAGGCGACTATTGGCAAAAACCTTTCTTAGTCTACCTCAGTGTCGATAACAATCGCAATTGACCACTCCCAGCAGATCCAAAAGAATGCCGACAGCTGATCAACAACTTGAAGCATTACGTTACTCAAAACGGTATGCTATACCACCTTTCCATCATAGGGCCTTACCTCAAGTGCCTCTCCAAATTAAAAGCAAACAAACTACTCCGCAAATTACATGAAGGAACTTGTGGCTCTCATGCCGCAGGTAGATCATTAGCAAACAAAGCTATCACTTAAGGTGTATTCTGGCCTGACATATACAAAGAAGCATAAGAGTACTTCCGCAGATGCGACACCTACCAGAGACATGGACATATGATACGCGCCCCTACGCTCAAACTCTATGCAAGTAAGGTTTTCTGGCCATTTAAAAGATGGGCACTAGATCTCGTCGGCAAATTCCCAAACTCTCCAGGTAACCACCGCTACCTACTCATAACTACTTATTGCTTTATAAAATGGGCAGACGCAATTCCACTATGTTGAACCAGCGAAGAAGATCTCATCTCTTTTATCTAGAACCACATAATCACTCAGTTTGGGTGCCCTCACCTAATTCGTATCGATAACGGTCCCCAATTTGTGGGAGATAAAGTCATAACCTTCTTAAACCACCACAATATCATTTACTCACCATCAAATCTGTACTACCCTCATGGAAATGGCCAAGCCAAAATCACCAACAAAACCATCTTGGATGGACTCAAAAGCAGCTTCACTCACAAAAAAAGGGAATTGGGTTCGTGAACTGCCTCACGTTCTGTGGGCATATCTAACCACTCCCCGACAATCCACTGGGTGTACCCCATTCCTCCATGCTTATGGTACTGAGGCCATCGTTCCTTCTGAATATCATCATCCAGTTTAGGATCACGAGCTGACGGACGAGGAAAATGAGTTTGAATTAGCTTGTAACCCCAATATGATAGATGGGACCAGGGAATGTGTCATCGTTAACCTAGGTCGATATTATCATATGTTTGCCAGATCGTATAATAACTGACAGAAAAAAGGGAATTTGGTTCGCGAACTACCTCAAGTTTTGTAGGCATATCGAACCACTCATCGACAATTTACTGGGTATACCCCATTCCTCCTTGCTTATCGCACTGAGGCCATCATTCCTTTTGAATATCATCATCTGGTTCGGGATCACGAGTTGACTGAGGAGGAAAATAAGTTCGAATTGGCTTGCAACCTCAATATGATAGATGAGACCAGGGAACGCGTCATCGCTAACCTAGGTCGATATCAACATATGCTTGCCAGATTGTATAATAACCGAGTCAGGAGCCGTACTTTCCAAATCAAAGATCTCGTCCTCAGAGAAATTCCTCAACATCAAAAAGAGCCTCACGCTGGAAAATTAGTTGACAATTGGGAGGGTCCATTCATTATCACAGGTCTCTCAGGCCTGGGATCATACTATCTCATAATAGAAGAGGAAATCCCCATTTTAAATCCTTTGAACACTAGGCGACTGAAACGGTACTATCGTTAAGCGTCTTACTACTCCATTTCTTTTTATCGCTTTTGTCTTTACAATTCCAAAAGTGAGATTCTCATCTTCATCCAATGTAAATTTTGAACTTATCAATGAAAGTTTTTTTACAATATCATTCTCCTCACGAAATTCAACCACGTTATATAGATTAAAGCATAAAATATACTAGCTTACAATCAATCTTATCCAAGTTAGATCAAGTATATCACTTGATTTGGTTTCCTCTACTAAATCTCTGCGATTGTAGCAAGTATAACAATTCGTTCATATCAAAGACTCTAACAAACAAAAGATAGGTCGAAGGTGATACTAGCCTTCACTTACTACAACTTGTTTGGGTCATTTATAACGGCTGGATCAAGGATATCACTTAGTTTGGCTGACTCTACTAAATCTCTACGATTATAGAAAGTGTAGCAACTTGTTTCATATCAAAGACTCTACCAAACAAAAGATAGGCCGAAGGTGATACTAGCCTTTACCTACTTTAACTTGTTTGGGTCATTTATAACGATTGGATCAAAGATATCACTTAGTTTGGCTAACTCTACTAAATCTCTGCGATTGTAGCAAGTATAGCAACTTGTTTCATATCAAAGACTTTACCAAACGAAAGATAGGTCAAAGATAATACTATCCTTCACCTACTTTAACTTGTTTGGGTCATTTATAACGGCTAGATCAAAGATATAACTTTGTTTGGTTGACTCTACTAAATCTCTGCGATTGTAGCAAGTGTAGAAACTTGTTTCATATTAAAGACTCTACCAGGCATAAAATAAGGCAAAGGTAATACTAGCCTTCATCTCTTTCAATATGTTTTCAACATTTCTATAATTCAAATCAAGTTTCAACTTGGTTTAACTCAACCCATTTCTGCGATTGAAACGAATGTAAAAAATTCTTTTATATCAAAGACCCCACCAGATACAAGATAAGGCAAAGGTCATACTAGCTTTCATCTATTTCAATATGTCTGCGACAGATACTATTTATTTTTCAGGTCAAATTCATATTACAAGGGATTCTTTTCTACTGATGGAGTGTCAGCAGTGCTTCCCCCTTCATCAAGAGGTTGAACTTTCAGTTCACGGATTATAGCAGCTCTACTCGTCTCTATCAGCTCAGTAGTTTGAGGGCCCAAATGGGTTTCCATGACGCCCAGACAGTTCCCTCGATCTATTTCAACTCCGCAAATACATCCCTTATCTGACAATCTTTTGAACAAGGTATCTCGTTCTGACTCAAGTCTTTTTACATCTTCCACAAAATATGTAACAATTGCCTTTAGCAGGTCTAAGCGTGACGCATTAGGTATTACCATTATTGTAAATTTTTCTCTCACCTTCTCGAGGCGTGACTCTAGCCTAGCATACGCATCCTTCTGTTCAATCATTTACGCGTCGACCTTAGCATGATGGATCACATTTTCTTCTAACTTTTTTATGTACTTAACAGATTCAGCTAGGTTCATGGCTTCTAAGTCTACTATACGGGCACGAAGTTCTCGATTTGTGCATTCAACTCTTCCCTAGCCAAAGTATCTTTCCATAATTCCTCTTTCCTCTTTCCTCTTCATCAGCGATTCCTTTACTTTAATTTCTCCTTCCAAAAATTTTTCCCTGATAAGAGCAGCATCCAACTTCTGCTGGCATTCCCTCAAGTTTGCATTTCCTCTCTGAATATGCCCCTGAATACGAGACACATCACTCTCTAGCTCTCTAATTCGACCTGAGAGACTAACTACATCCTCTCGAACTAGAGGAGCCTTAACATCTATTCTACTTATCCTGGAACGTTCTCTAGCCTCGGCTTTCTTGGCACGCGCGATGGCCTGCTCCAGCTCGGCCTTAAGTCGGGCAACCCTCTCATTTAAATCGTTACACTTTCGTTGTATTTCCTGGAACTCCACGTCCTTGGCGGGTAGGGCTATTTGCAAGTGTTCAGCTGTGGCCTCCAAAGCTGAATGATTTTCTCAAACTTCCCTCAACTCATTGTCTTTTTCAACAATTTGTTGTCTCATTCACTCCAGCTCGTTCCTACACTTATGGAGATCAGATCGAGATCGTTCCTCTAATCTTTCTAACGCCTGAATATGGTATTGAGCCATGTCAACCTGCTTACCCTTAACCACCAACGCGTCAACCTGACTTTGAAGCTTCTCGGCATGGTCAGTTACCTCTCCTAGCTCTTTTAACCCCTTACCTATTTCGGCATCTTTTTCTTCGACCTGAAGAGTAAGGTCGAAAACGGCCTGGGTCACCTCCACAAGTTTAAAATGTGCCTTTACATATTGATCTTCTTTATTCTCATTCGCCTCCCTCATCCTATCGAACTACTCTACAAATTCTCGATTACACTTGAGTGCGTCGTCCTCATGAGAGCGAGATGACTCTAATTCGACCTGGGGATTATAACAATTTTTAGTACAGTACAATTCAGGAAAACCTTTGAATATATACATACTTCATTTCTAAAGATTCTATACAATATCTAACTCTTCATCTTTACTACTTTAGTGCGTTATCAGATAAATGCTTCGTGAGGTCTACTACGGAGTCAAAGGTACATACTTTCGATATGCTTCTTTATATAAATAGTATTGGATTTTTACCATGCACTATACTGAAGTTATCTTCATCTATATCCTTATTATGTGATAACTTAACGTTGGTATAACATACAAGTCGAAAGACCTATTCTATTCTAACCTGCAGCTCCGCTTGAGCAGACAACAAAGTTGTAGAGATCTCTCTTTCCCTGGCAAGCCCAGACTCTTGACCTTTTACTCTGAGACTCATTTCTCTAAGTGCCTAGAAGAGGTTTATAAAGCAAGTCAACCTACAAAAGTTTTTTCCCCACACACAATTCAACAACTTACAAATATTTATACAAATGCACGTTTCTACCCTACCTTATTACTATTACCCTCTGGGAGTTCGGCGTCATCCCCTTGGTTGTTGAGCACCGTCTGACGGGAGAAACCATATCCACGATCCCCACCACTTCCGCTTCCTCCTCATCTTCCTCCTCAGCATAGGTATCCGCCTTAATGGCATCTACCTCTTCCTCCGAATAGCCCTTCAACATCAAGTGATGCCCCAGTCAATCACGCTCCTTGACCATCTCGTCTAGATTGGCCCTCGTCTTCACCTGTAACTGACCAATCGTCACGGCATGAGAAGCCTTCAGCTGCCTAACTTCCTTTAGAGCATCAGTCCTGGCTCAAGCTAGTTCCTTTTCCAACTCGATCTTTGCCTTCTTCAGCTAGGATTTTTCTTCCTCAATGCTGAGCCAAATCCCCTTAACAAGTTGAGCAACCTGCAAAAAATTAAATCGATCTCAGCGATTAACACGAAATGCATTAAACAACTCTTTCCTATAATATAAACTTACCATCTTGTTCGTGTTTTCCTCTCCATGGAGAACCGCCAACCTGGCCCATTCCTCGACCTCTTTGAGGTCGTCCACCGCAACAGATCACCCCTCAGCGACCTTCTCTCCTGACTCCCCTGAGGGTTCGACTCTCCTTCTTTTCTCTTTTGTGACCTCACCACTTCCAGTGGTACCAGAGGCCGGCAGAGCCTTTAGCATCCATTTTTTTTTAAATATTTTTGAGCTATTTTACTCGACGTAACGGGAGTTGGCTGAGCTGAACTACCTGTTCAAGGAGTCTTGGGAAAGTTGGTCCGAACCTCCCCACTACTCACTTGCCTATTCCCTTCGTCAACACCCGCCATTGACCTGGTCGACTGAGTTTTTCAGATTTTTTTGACCTGCTATCAATCCTCTTCTTTCTACTTAGACCGAGTCCCTCCAACACAAATTCGAGCTCAGTCTCCTCCTCTACAACTTTGTCCAATAGAGACTATTTCTTCTCCACTTTAGATTTCACACCTGCAATGCACAATATTTTTATTATCAACTACAGTTATCATTGAAATATTGCAATAATTCTATCTATGCAAGGCTATACTTTGCTTTACAGATCTAAACCGAAGGTCTAAAGGTTCTTCATCGTCTCTTTGAAGATAATTACCCTTCACCCATATGGCATTGTCATTCCAGGTTTGACCTGCTAAGTTCAGATCAAAGAAGCGATGCTGAGATGCGTTCGCACAAAAATATGACCCTCCACTGGCCTTATAATTCTTCACTCCATAAAACTGCAAAATATTATCAGGGGTTATCCTCCTCACTTTTCTCTCATTTTCCCACTTTTCATTTAGATGATCGCACACGGTTATTACTTCCCACGTATTCTCGTTCAATTGAACCGGACTTGCCCCAATTGCATTCATAATCCCCTTCGCTAAATTGGTAAGGGGAAGACTCAACCCATACTCTAATTGAGATAGGTAGCACAAAAAACCCTCCGAGAGATCACTCTGAACGTCCCCGTCGAAGTATTCTAATGAGATCGATTCATCTATACCACTATCTCTTTTTTCTGTTTCTAAATTAGCCAACATATAAAAGTACTCTTTCCCCACCGATACCGTACAACCCCTAAACTGCCTACCGGCATATTCTACACAATTACCCCACTTTCTTCCTACAACCACCTTAGCTTTACAAAAATCTCTAAAGGCATCAGAACCAGGAGGATAAGATATCAATTGGCCAGGAAAACCCGAGAATTGTTCCAATCCTACTTCCCCCTCACTATCAGACTCATTCGTCCGACCAGAGGTCGACATCTCATTAATAGACGAACTACCCATCTAAACAACAATTTCTACAGGCACGTTTTTTACTATAAAATACCTATCACGCTCGACCTACATACAGGTTAAGGTATCTATCATTCTTTCATCTATATATATATATATATATATATATCAACCATCTACGCACAACATATATCTTTAATACATTCAGTATATACGACAACATATATTGTATACATCTCTACTAACCTTTAGTATCTGAATGAGAATCTGCAGTAGCGCCAAGCTTTTCCCTCACGACGCTGCTGTATAGCGACCTACAAGATTCAGTATCTTTCACCCTCTTCAACCGTTGATCCCCTTCGGATAGCTTCTTATCAAATCCCCTAATTTTTTGCATCTCTCTCTGTGTGGTTTCCAAACTTTTAGAAGTTGAAAAATGTTTGATTGGAGACGAAGAAACACTATTTATCTTTTCTTTCTCAAGCGGCTGACATTTATTGTACCTCGCACGACTCGTCCTCGATTTCAGAACCAAAGCGTCATTTCCACTCTCCATGTCAGATGTCTTGTACCTTTTCAATAAAACTACCTTTCTATCATTGCAACTCCCCTTATTTTTTAACATATTTCTCTCTCCTATTTTCATATCTTTTCCTGACCTTCCCACACTCATGATGACTCACTCTGTACGATGTCAGATTCCTACTTCCTTACATAGAAAATAAAACTAGAAGCTTCTGCATTGCCTCATTTTTGTTTCTCTGTCTTTATTTATTATACTTATAGTAATTGATGTCATTTTCTAAACTACGCAAATTTTCAAAATTATTCAAATTATTTGCTGAAACAGTCACAAAACAGATTTGCACCCATAGAGGATCCGATTGACTTATATCTTTTCTGCTATATCCAATAAAAATGTATTATTCATGATCAAAGCTTTATACAATATTTGTTGCAGCCCTAGTAAAGCTAGACGATGTCATCCAGTCACATTATTCATCAGTCCTGAGATCTTCAAATTCGATCTCAACTTCAGCAATCAAACTAACCAACCTTTCTCGTTCTACCGCATCCCTAACCAATTCACGAAAGCACACCTCACAGAAATAACGAGCATATATTCCAGTTCTCTGCTCCTTACATCTAATCTTTCGAGCTGACATAACCAAACAAACCAAAAATCCTCTTCTGCACTGCAACAATTTCTATGGCCAATCATCCTTCCGCGGCATGTTGAATCCTCTGAGATCGAGTCCGTACCATCCAATTCCTTACTCAATTTTTTTTTACAGATCATCTTACCCGTATTTATACGTTTCTCACACACTTTCCCCTCAAAAACATAATTTTTACCTTGTATCTCATAACGGAAAACCCATAATCTTGGAATAAATTATTTGAACTTATCCCCTCACCAATACTTACATTATTTATCATACTCGACCTCATGTTACCAAAATTGTACCTCTATCGACTTGTGCCACGAAGCTCAAATTTCCACTATTACATATTTCCTATAATTTTTCTCCCTCACCTGTTTAAAACAAAAATCATATTTACATCACAACAACATTGTTCTCATTACTTATAAAATCTTATTCATTTTAAACACCCTACACGGTTCAGTTCGATTATGAAATTTTCTATATATAGATTATTGGATAACAACTTTTATTCATGCCAAAAAATGTTACATACGATTTACAGATAACAAGTTTTTTACATCGATCTCAGGCGTCCAGCACCAAAACTCCAGGTACTTTACAGATAACAAGTTTTTCCTATTTGTTAAAAGTCATAGGTCATTCAGGCACGCCGAGGCACCATGTCCTCCAGTTCTTCTTGCTTCAATGATCTTTTACCCAGATGCAAAACAGACATTGGAACCCACAAAGAGTTTTTCTCGCATGAGTTTGGTTGAAGTCTGGTCAAACTTCAAACAGAAACTATGCAAATAGTAAACTCAGTACTATAACCAAATTCTCGAACTAAGAGTTTTTTGAGCGCCAAAACGTGATAGAAATGCAGAAGCAGACTCCCACTTATTCTCTCCCTCTTCTACTGCCATCAGCCCCTCCTCTGAAATTGCCACCTCTGAAGAGTTGGTAAAAATGAAGAGGGCCCAACCATAGAATCCATGGTAGCACAAGAAATTAGCATATCTGCCCCACAAATACACCTATCCCTGCATATGAAGCCCTAACCCTGTCTTCCGTAAGAGTACGGAGACATGCCCACCCGTGCTCGTTTGTCAAGACGACGACATGAAACCTTCACTTATAGTAGAATTCCTCCTCAGCTTCAACCGCTTCCTCTTCCGACGTACCTTGATAAATCAGAGGAACAGGAGGGGGTATTGACATCTCTAAGGATTGGTCACCAAAGTATTTTAACTTTAACCTCTGCGTTTCAGTCGCTATCCTCTTTTTAAGGACCATCCTCCGAGTCTTCACCATTTCAAAAACGTTCAAGTTTTATAACAAGTTACTCACGCAGGCAATGTATCAAGGATTTGCTATAGGTACTATTTATATAACCCTGCATTTATTGTGCAGGTATGTTTTCCCAAGCGTCATTATTTATTATAGACGTGATTATTCAATAGCAACCGTCACATACATCTGCATCCACATCATCATTTACTATCCATCACTTCCCAATATCGCATAACTTCCATCCATTCATACGCCATCATTACTCAGTTTCAAATTTCAAAGTTTTCACATATTTTTTCTCAACCAAAGCCACTCGTGACTTTGGCTGCGAGGGGGCGATTGTAAGGACTTATCCCTCGATCTCATTTAAAATCGAGCTTACCCAGGTTGAATTATCTCCATCTCAGGCTAACGTATTTGTAACACTCCAGTCAACATTCTAGCCAACCCCACGAACTGCTCAAGAACATGGACCGAGCTAAACCCGGAAAGCATTATCCATTCAAAGACACCTGTCTCCACAAACTCGTCAGTTATTCAGTTAACCGCCACTAACCATATTATTCAAAAAATGTGTTCTAGCACGATGAAGAGTTATGGGGAAGGCCTATATAAAGAGAAAGTTCCAAAAGAGACAGGGACCAAAAAAATTACACAAACTTCTTAATTATGAGATTCAAAGCATTTCTATATTGAGAAATCACTTGAAATAAAGATATCTGCCTCAAGCAATAAAGATAATTTTACAAAAAAAATTCATGCGAGGTCAAGTTTTTTACCTATTCAAGGGTTTTTTACGCTAAAAATACTTGTTTCCATTTCTTACTTTCCATTAGAATATTGTTACAGGTTCATTGGTGTGATAGTGAATTCCTAACCATTTCAATCTTACGGAATTTGGCCATTACAGGAGTTAGAATTATTATTTTATCCACCATTGAAAGGTTGGCTATTGGGACATTGATACATGGCATTGGCCTAGTCTTTCCTACCCTTTTTTAAACTAAGCATGTCAGGGAAATATTGGACTAGATGGTCCAAACTTTCACAAACCACACAAAGTAACATCACCACTTGGTTAACAGAAGAAGTGGTAGGGTGTTGCTTCCTTTTCCCGATCTCTAAGTTCTCAATTTTATTAAGAATGGTTCTAAGATTGGCAGACTCTGAATTAGAGTCTAGTTGATACACATTTGCACTGTGACAAGGTCTTTCGTCTCTCATAGTTTGCCATTGATAGGTCTTTTCCGCTACATCATTTAAAAATTTCTAAGCTTCTGTGTCAGATTTTGCATCAAATGTACCGGCGTACATAGACTGAACACGAGCTCTAGTGTCGTAATCTAGACCTTCATAGAGAGTTTGAACTATATCAATGAATTGAATCCCATGATGTGGGCATCCTTGCTCTAAATCCCTAAACCTTTGTAGGTAGTCATATAATAACTCTCCTTAGTTTTGCGTGAAGCTATAGATACTCCGTCGTATCTTAGCAGTTCTATGGTTAGGGAAATATTTTTTCAAAAAATCTTTAACGAGTTGTTCAAACGTGTTTACAGAGTTCTCCTCAAGAGTGTACAACCAATCACGTGTGTTTCCCATAAGCGAAAAAGGAAACACACGTAATTTTAAAAAATCTTTTGTAATACGTTCAAAGTTTAAAATAAGCATATGATCCCTAAAGTCCCTAAGATGGTTATACGGATTTTCAGTAGGACTACCATGAAATTTAGGGAGCATAGACAATAATCCCAGTTTTAACTCAAAGTTTCCTACATTTCTAGGAATCACGATACACAAAGATTTACTCACAAATGTAGGATGCATTCGATTGCGAAGAGTAATTCTCTCCACAGCAACAGCAGGTTCGGGATCATTCCTAGTAGTAACAGGGCCATTAATCCCATCAGTCTCGCTCATATTGATTCTAGCAGCGTTCTTAGTCTGAGTTTGGGTGTTACCCCAATTTAACATACAACTCAATCAATATATGCGAAGACACTAAAAGACCTAAGAATGATTCAAGTACTCAATAACATTTTGCTGGTCTCTTTTTAGGTTAAGTTGTGAACCCGGTCTCAGGGTTCAATGCTCCTACTCCTGAAAGTAGATCGGTTCGTACTTGAGTTATTTTATTGTAGCTACTGGAGATGGATATTTGAAACCAAGCTCTTAAAGTCAAGTAAAAGTATCTCCAACAGTTCATGGTACAAAAAGTCAAAGACACAATATATTTGGTCTCAAAATTGAAGAAATATATATACAAATATTCTTGAAGAATAAAATCAAAGAATATATTGCATCCAAGATCCTTAAAGATATTTTATATTGAAGACATATGCAAAAGTTTCCATGATGAAAGATCTTTACATCACTTAAGGAAATTATATACAAGAATATTAGGTGATTGGTTGTAATATTAAAAGATATTATTGTAAAAATATTTTTTAGAATTTAATGTATAGTTTCTAAATTTGGGTTCCTTCTCCTATAAAAGGAACCCTTCCCCATTGTAATTTGGCATCTCATATTAGGGCAAGTTTAGAAGAAATAAAGTCATAAGTTTTATTTAATTGTCTATTTTTCTCTTTTAGTTTAATTTTGTTAATGTCTTCATTAATTGTTAATGCGATGAAGTCCGAGATGAACGGTTAATCTCCTAGCTAAGGCTAGGATGAGGTATCTTCTTGGATAAGCAATAGTTGGTATTAATTAGGATCTAATTAGTTTTCTCTTAGTACTTTATAATTGATAAGTTAGTGCATCATATCGAAGGCTTGACCATAGCTTCGATTTGGTGTACGATAACTTTGGATACAAACAAGTGCTACTAACCGTAGACTTAATTTGATGATCTAAATAAGAGGAAACACTAGAGAACTCACTCAAGCCTAGCCATGGTTGAGTTGATAATTCTCCAAGACATTCTTCATCGTCTCTTAAAAGCATAACCACTAAATATTTGACCATAGATTTAGTGGTTTATTTTACAACGCCGTATGTGTCTTAACACGAACATATGATGGGTGGAGATATTAGAATCTAGTTATATATCGATTAGTGTTTTAAAAGGTAGAGGCCAAGTCCGAACCTTAGCTCTCTCCCTCATTAAGTTTTATAATTAGCTTTTATTTTTTACTTTAAGATTTATCTTTTACAAAACCGTAATTCAGCCTAGAAAGTATTTATTTTCCCAAACCTTCTTATGGATTCGATCTCACTCATTGGTACTACAATTCGACAACCGTACTTTGAGCGGGTATGTTGTAGAGGCCCTAAAAACCTCTTATCAAAGATGATTACCTACAGGGTGGCCTTTTTAGGGGCACGTTTGGTTATCCTGGTAAAACCATTGGGAAGGCTTAGTCAAGATCGTTTGCGAAGAACGCGTTGAAATGATCTCTGGTCTGAGTAAGGGTTCCGAAGTTGTACCTACAGCAGAGTACAATTTCCCTACCTTACAGAGCGTCACTCATTAAACTTTACATAAACATTTTCTCAATCCTTACAATACCAAAAATACATAAAAATTTAAACAACTAGAAGTCTTCTTGGCTTTGTCGCTTGGCTTTAATCAGCCTGTCCATCTCCTTCAATAACTTGAAAAATAGTACTTATGTATGTTTGTGTTCGTGAACCAAGTATGTAGCGAAAATGCTACCCAACTGTCTAGATCGAGCAAAAGATACCGTCGTTCCCACAAAAATACATAGGTAGAGCTTTTAAACAACAGTTGTTTGTCCCGACTTGTTCTTCACAAGAACAAGCTCTATAATACTTGGTGAATACGAACAGAGTTATACAAAAGAAACTGTTAGGTGATGAAGATTACGATAAAAAACCCCTGATCAAATACCAAAACACAATTCAAACTTTAACTCAATTTTAATAAAATTAATCCAAAAATAGAAACTCATAAACAAAATAAACTACTGTAGCAGCAGAGTAAACACAGTAAAAACCCAGAGATTTTGATACGATTTACCCGTTACAAACACAATCAAATTGCAGTTACCAAACTTTAAAGATTCAGCAGTAATACTCGTGTGAACAGCGCAAAAATTATCAGTTTATTATAAGCGAGAATAGTCGGGTAAATAACACAATAAATGTTAGTTTCAGCAGTAAGAAACAAGCAGGTTCTAGCAGCAGCAGCAGCAGTAAACAGAAGGTAGATTGTACTCTGGCAAATAGCAACAACTGATTGTAACAAACAAAGCTGATTGTAACAGCAAGTAACATGATGACATGAGTAGCAACAACAACTGATTGTAACAAGAGATGCAGCAGCAGGGAGAACTGTTTTGTCGCAGCAATAGTAAGGTCTGTTTAATTGCAAACAAAAAAAATCCTAATTTCCAATTGCAAACAACAAAACCCCAATCTTCACCAGCAAACAACAAAACCCCAATTTCCAATTGCAAATAACAAAACTCCAATCTTCACCTGCAACAGTCGAGTTTAGGGAAACAAATAATAAAAAATCAGGGTTTGAAAGAGAAGCTTAAAACAACTCCCAAATTAGAGAAAGTCACAGAGGGAGTAGGAGTGAATTGTCCTAGTCATAGAAAGATTTAGAAAGACTAAGGAGTGATGACGAGCAGGAGATGGCGATCGACTTCACAAAGAGCTCAACTCTTTCAACTAGAGACATACCAGATCCTCTTGGTTTCACTCGAGTTTCTCAAGAACAAGATGATTCCACGGTCAGTAAACAAAAGAAGGATGCTGAAGCTAATTAGAAATCTCAGAAAGCTTGGATAGAGAGATCGTGTTGTAGTGGTGTTGGAGATGAGAGTTTTGTGGGAGATGAGATTGAGATTGAGGTTGGTTGCGATTTAAGAGAGAGTGTGAGAGTTTTTGTTTTGATGGAGAGTCAGTGTTTTGAGAAAGAGTTGTATTTTGAGATAAAGATAATTAGGAAGTCACAGAAGAGAGATGAAACTGCTCTTCTCCAAAACTGCTGACGTATTCAACCTTCTCTCTACTTCACGAACTCCACAATTTGGCTCCCTTTTCTTCACCTACACAGTAAAACAAAGAAGAAAAAATACCTTTCAAACGGAAACGAAAACAAAAACGAATAACTAAATACGACTAATAGTAAGCTAATATTAATCAATTATCAAACGAAACAATAATTTAATAACAGAGAAACAATTTTGTAAATCGATTGCATCCCCGGTAACGGCACCATTTGATAGACCGTATCAAATCGGGTGTTGTAATATAGGTTAGGGTTGTCGTTCTTTAGGGAAGCATAGATAAAATCAAATTTCTATTATCAAATCTAGTAAAAAGAAATTGTAAATCAATATGAAGAATTTATAGTTGATAAATAAGGACTTACATTGATTTCCCAAGATTCCCCAATAATAAATAATCAATCTCTCTGGAAGAATACCAAATAAAGCTACGAGTGGTTCCCAGAGAGAAATGATGATTCTTCTCTCTTCTCCTCTATCTCTTTATCCTCTAACAAAAGTCATATTCTCTTTGAACAACCCAGATTTTGTGGAGACATTTTAGCTAGGCTTGACTACTAAGTCTTCTAGCAGCTCCAGTAGCTTTTGGCTTGTAAGAGTTGGGCTTTAAGAAGAGTCTGGTCACAAATGTCTCTTTACCTGCAATAGTCAAACATACTTCAATTAGGACTAGTGAAACATAAAATAAGTTCCTAGATAATATAAATTGAATGACAAAAATAAGCATTTTTCATGCCTATCAAATATCTCGGGGAGATACGTCTCAGGGAGATTGACGTCAGGGGAGTAGTCCCAACCTGACGTGGACACATGCGTGTTGCACTCTTTTTCCTGATAGTGCAATTTTTATCCTAGGAGGTTTTACTAACTAAAGATTTTGATGAGGCAACGTAGACGCGTCCACATCCTATATGGGGCATAGGATTGTACTCTTTTCTTGCACAAGTTTTTGCCCAAAGGGGTTTTACTAGGCAGTGGTTTTGATGAGGCAAGTCGTCCTTGTATGGAACACCCCAAGGGGGAGTGTTACGAGTTGGGTCCGGCCCAAGGTGGGAACCCAACTGGGTTGGGGTGTCCTACTGAACTCATAACAAGCCTATAGACCATTAGGGCTTATAGGGAGAGTTTGAGTTATTGTATATAACCTAAAATGGTTAAGTTCTTTTAACCTAACCTCTAAGAATAAAGAAATTCATTATCAATAATATTCTACTCTTCTCTCATGTCAATACTTTGATTAACTGATATAATATGATATTATCCAACATAGATCAGTTATGGAAAATAAATTATCATCAGAGTTTATCTTAGGTGTAGGTATCCCAATGTTCAGCTATGCTATAAAGACATTGGTAATATTGAAGAATTTTGTAACTTTATGAAGATATTTAGTCTCTTACTGTAACTTGTAGATTTATTCATTTGTATATGTTTGTGTTTTAAGTCTCTGAAGAGAGCTTCATAAAAATTTCTTGGTGGCCAATCAAAAGATGAAGCCGTGTGGGATTACTCAAAGATACAAAACAGTAAGAGATTTTGGAGGCTGCTGTAATGGAATGTTCTACCATTCACATGAATTATGGGAGTTTCGTTCATCTGCTTGTCAATCTTCCGGGTCTATGACAACAGTTAACATTCAGCATGGTACTGCAGAGCAGTCACTGAACTCCAGCAGAAATTAAATTCGCAAAGAAGTTCTTAGGACGTATTATTCTGATAACCTGCTTAGCTTCTGCCTTTGTACCCATTTGGCTAGAGAAGGCTATAACGGGCTTATATGTACCCCAAAACATCAAATGCCGAAGCTAGGGTTTCGATGTTAAGAAAGAAAAAAAGAGTTTTCACCATTTTGTCTGCTCTTTATTTCGTTGCAGAGAAGCGGATTAAACTTCCCAATTTTGAAAACTGAGTTCTAAACTCTAAAGAATAAATGTTTATTGATCTTGGGATGAGATGATTTGATTACAACATATGGCAAGCCTTATATAGGTATTACAAGAGAAACTAAAATGGTCTACCTAAGCAGTTAAACAAACAATGCCTATCTATAAACTATTTTGTGATGACTAAAACTCCCCATACACTATTACACATTCCTTTATGAGATTTACCACAATTCTAGACCCAAGTGTTATTCATACTTACCACATGTTTCCCATGTTACCTTGTGTTACATGTGTTCTGACACTCAAGATAGGTGATTTCATGCACGTTTCTTATATTGCAAAGAAATTAGCTGCGATCTATGCATGTATAGTGATACAGATTCTTTCATAAAATAAACGTGTTTAAGAATATCTCCTTTTACACGTAATTTTGTGGTGAATTTACCTCCTTAAGTTGGTTGATTTAGACAATTTGCAGTTCCTAATCATGCATAGAAAAAAAGAAAAACATTCTCAAATAATATAACATTTATGAGAAGACTGCAAATGCACCACTAAAAGATATAAACGGGACAAAGCATCATTCCCCAAAACCATACCCACTAAGAAAAATATGTTACTACAAGTGTATAAACAACTCATTCCACTTCGATTGAATCCGAATTGCTCTCCATTCTTGACTAACATTTGATAAGAACTACTCTATGGCATGTGCTCTTGGAGATTACCTTCCGCAGATGAAACTTTCTCCCTTCTTCCTCATCCGTTTTGAAATAGTCTCCTTGCTCCCATTTCAAAGACAACATTGAGAAATTAGAACACAGAAACATGAATAATGCATCAAAAATTAGTATGGGACCAAAGATTCACAAAATAGAGGGGTGGAGAGAAGTAGAATGAATGCAACTTCAAAGAGAACAAATTGATAGTAGATTGCGGAATAAACATGCGCTATGCTACATGATAGAAACTTTACATTTGATGTTATCAACACCATTGTCGTAAAATTATAGCCTTATATACTAAATGAGTTTGAGTTGTCGGTTCACGATAACATTAGACTAGACTAACTGCTTATGTAGTCGAGTTTTTTTTCTCTCCAACTCTAACTGTCTGCATATATAAATCGCAGTTCTGGACTTCACTTTCATTGGATTTCACGCATTGGTTTCGATTGGACCTTCCCAAACTACAGCCTACCTTGCGACCAAACAAAACACTCCGGAGATTCAGACTTATGGCTGAAAGAAACCTTTCCCATGGAAGACAAAGCTAGAAACTATATATCTAGCTAAGGTGACATATATGCTATAGGCTTAATGAGGCAAATCATAAAACCAACATGAGGGATTGTCTCTCTCCTAAGTTTCTAGGTCAAGCTATCTTTCCAACTGCTGGAAAGACTCCACAGATCGGAGTTCGAAACAGAGGATGCACCACCATTCCCGCATTTAGCCACTGTTCTCACACTCTCTATAAGTGTCTCTGTACTTTCATCCTGGGACAATATCTCCGATAACTGAGCCGGACTTATAACCAACTTCACCTTCCAAACCCCATTGTTACTATAATGTCTTGGAAACATCTCACTCTCTCCTCTCTTCCAAACTCCTTGATTATCAAAAGACATCCGGTAAGGCGTAATAAGTGAAGAAGCAATCCCATTAAGTGCGGTGTTGCGGAACGTTTGTGCAAATTCTCTTCTAGTGTTGAGAGGGAGTAGATAGTATAGTTCTCCCACGTGAAGTTCTTCGTTATGAGATAATGGCCGATAAAAGAGGTCATTACTTCGAAAAATGCCATGGCTGGGGAACTCATTAGTGACACATTCAGCAGTGATCGGTGCATATAGCTCCATGATCCCACCGTTGGAGGTAACGACTTTGATCACTTCATCAACTACTTCGAAACCTCTAAACATGCAGTTTCCCATGTATAAACCAATACCAATACTAGCAAGAAAATCCTGTTGTTGTTATAGTAGGATTGGAGAAGGATTTTGAAGTGGGTGTCGGTGGTGGGATGGGATATGTTTTTGTAGCTTTTTGGGTCTTGACAATTGACCGACACAAGGATTTCTTGATTCACGCACTAAGTCTTGATTGTCCTTTGTGGAAAAGTGACATCTCCCAAGCAAAAAATCCTCTTTCCAGAACAAGAGTATTTAACATTTGCCACAGCCATTGATTGTCCTCGAGCAATCTGTACACTCTGCAGATTAATTATTATGCCTCCATTGATACATATGACCATTACAACTTTAGCTGATCTGAAAGCAGTGTTTTCTGCTCAAGAAGTATATATAATGAGTGAACTGATCTTCGTCTTGTTACACCAAATACTATTTTTGTAAATGCTAACCACTGGATTCATGTGTGAGAGGAAAGTTTACCAATTACCAAATCACGGATTTCTGATCACACTTTTTTTGAAAGGTGGGAATGAATCCTAAGGACCTCTTGGTTTTCGAGCACTAGCCTACCAACTGACCAAGCCTTGGTTGGTATCTTTTTCTGATCACTCGGGGTCGATCTGGAAGTTGTGTTTTCTGCTATGGGAATATCACTTCATATATGAATATGTTGCTCTGTTCTTTTCCCTTAACATGGTCCTACAAATTCCTTCTAAAATGGTAATGGGAAATTTAAGAATTATGCATTTCACTCACTACTTTATATAATCATCATAGATGATGGTCCTATCTCAGTTTTTAGGATTTTATCTTTGGCTGTCTTCGAGAAAAGAAATGGGTAATGAATAGTTGGACTAGCTTTAGAGTTTAGACCTCCAGATGATATAAAGTTTAAGAACTGAAGGAATTGAAAAAAGAAAAAACGTCTACAATGTATCATGTATATATGTTGCGCGTGGTTTACTACTATCATGTGTATTTAACTTGTAGGTATGTTTTCTCATTTGTCTGCGTATTTAATCCTTTGTTATTCAGGTACACATCAGTGGATAATAGTTGATCTCACAGAAGTCTGAAGTTTCTCGGAGGCTACATCAAATATACAAAGCGCTAGTTAGATAAAGTCATGCGGGAGTTAGCTAGGTACCATGCTAAGTAGAGAATTTTATCTCATTTTCTCTCGATTTTATGGTAGTAATCTCTGTTTTATATTGTTATAAATATTACTTGTTTTTTACATATCGATCTCGTTATGTATATATATACCTTTTGACCGAAAAATACAACTTTAGGTGGCACGCCATCATATAATGTCTTCTTTGTGTGATGATGGAATTACTTTAGCTAGGTAGAAAATAATGATCAGTGAGGTTATAATTAGCGATTCTAGCACACCATTAGCTCTATAATTACGCCTAGTAACTCAAAGCTCAATGCTAGAAATTGGCACTCTTGCACTTATTGCGTCTCAAGGTAAGGCTACAAAAGCCTAATAGGATTAATGTTGGAAAATACAAATAGAGTTTGGTTTTCTTTTGTTTGAATGGTGAAACTAAGTATTTTTAGCCTTACATTGGTTATGAGAGCTGCTCAACTCTACTATATAAGTAAGTCTAATATTTAATATGTTGTGGTGTGTGTGAGAAATGATGGGTCGACTCACACACGCATGTGCGACCCATGTGTGCAAACCAGCTTGGGTGCATGGGTTACCCATGGGCTTGCAAGACTTAGGAAACCTGTTTTATTATTATAAGTTTATGATTTGACATTGGGGGGTGTGAGTTGGGTGGTGTGACCTTTGATGAAGAGGCACTAACTTGAGGTGCGTCTTAAGGTGTGACCCGCAGTGAAGAGTCACATAACCCAACTTCGTTTTCCTGATCGTTGTATCTTGGAGACAGGGGACTACATTCCTGCAAAACACTATAACAGAGGGGTGGGGTGCTACATTCCTGTAAAGTACTGTGGCAGGAACGAATCTGTCTGGGAGACAGGAGGCCTACATTCCTGCAAAACACTGTGAAAGGGGCTTGCTTGACCTTAGAAACCTGCTTATTATTATAAATTTATGATTCGGGGGGGGGGGGGGGGGGGGTTGGGTTGTCTTCAACAGACACAACTTAAGATGTGACATTTGGTGAAGAGGCCTACATTCCTGTAAAGTACTGTCGCAGAGGCAAATTTGTTTGGGAGACAGAGGCCTACATTCCTGCAAACCACTGCGGCAGGGGCGAATCTGAATTTGTCTACATTCCTTCAAAACACTGTGATAGGGATTATTATTTTAAATCTATGATTCCGCATTTGTGTGTGTGTGTGGGGGGGGGGGGGGGGGGGGGGGGGGGGGGGGGGGATTATAAGTTGGGTTGTCTCCAGCAGAAACAACTTAAGGTGTGGCCTTTGGTGAAGATGCACTAATTTGAGGTGCGTCTTAAGGTGTGACCCGTGGTGAAGAGTCACCTAACCCAACTTTGTTTTTCTGATCGTTGTGTCCTGGAGACAGTGGCCTACATTCCTGCAAAACATTGTGGAAGGGGCGAATCTGTCTAGGAGAGCACTATGACAGGGGCTATATTCCTGCAAAGCACTGTGGCAGGGGAAAATTTGTCTTAAGAAGATAGTGTGCAATACACTAGACTCGATCATCTCATTAAGAGGTGTTGTTTGTTCATGCAGATTGAATTACAATTAAGACTGTTAGGGTTAGACCGAATGTTTTTGGGCTACTGATCATGGATTAATTTTCTTTCAAAGTAGATTAGAGAGGGAGAGGTAGAGAGGGACATGAACCCGACTTTGGTTTTGTTGGAGACATTTTTTCCACTTCTGACCACTCGAACCATATCTTCACTATTGCATGCCCCATCCACCATAACCTTCTTAAAGTCAGATATGTGCTACTACAGTACCACAATGGGTTACGCAAACAGGAAAAAACACATGGTTTACTTTCTAGCTTTGAAAGCAATAATCTTCCTCTCGTAACCGTCTATATCTCTCTCAGTTGCGAAAGCAACATCTAATGATGCCCTTCTAAAGAGGGTTGTAAATCAAGAAGTCGTGGTCTGAAATTTTGAAAGACTCGTGACTCGATGTATTGGGATTTAAACTTCGTACATTGAGTTTTGTAAATAATTCATAAAACTTTAAATGCTCTTAAGTCTTAATCGGTATTTTGTTTGTTTACTAGAACCTGCTAACATCTCATGAACTTACCATACCATAGAAATTATTGATGTGTAACATATAAATTATCATTCATGCATATTGTCATTCTGATGTATAGTTTTATTTAAAATGTTGGGGTTCAACAACAGAAAGGCTAGCAAATACGTGATTAGTTGCTATGAGCTTATATTCAGAAACATTAGATCAATACATTGTTTTTAAGCCCATGTCTCTGCTACCTTCTAGGATCAATATACCATCGTACTTAGGAGACTACGTTGGGATATATAGCCATTATACATACATGTTTCCGTTACTCCCTCCCTTCTGGGATGGTTTCGAGCTTCGGCCTCCAATTTCTTGGAGAGTCGACATCATCCTCCCATCTTACATTTGAACATTCGAAACACGTCTTCGAACGATACCTTCTTGGATAACAACTCTTGTAGTTGTTGCTTTGTAATTATCACTTTTATCCTCTTAACGCCATCTGTTTGACCCATGTCATTCAATTTAGCAGGATCGTCAGTACTAGGACTAACGGAGGGTACAAGATAGTAAAGTTTCCCTGTCTTCAACTCAAACCCAGGTGAGAGATTTTGCAAACCATCTTGTGAAACTCCAATAACAAACCCGGGAAATCAGCCATAACATCCTTTGCAAGATAGACAATCTGTACTCTAGAATCTTGCCATCTATCTTCATAACACGAACGATGTTTTGATGTCCAGTAGCACCCATAACTAGTTTGTATTGCGTCTACAAGGAATTAGCAATTGCCCATGATTACTCTTAGGAGTATGAAATCATACTAGAAAGTTGATAGCCTTAAATAGCAGAGGAAGAGAATGTTATGTTTGGGAAAGTTATTGAGGAGATATTTAGAGAGAGGAGAGGAGAGGGAGATTTGAAGTAGGAAAGAAGGGATTGGTTATGGATTTATACTTTATATGTTTTTGGATTTGAGTGCAAAGGAAGAAAATAAATAAAGAAGGAAAGTAGAGAGGTAAGCTTTCTGTTGCAAAAGGTGTGGGGGAGGGAGGGAGAGGGAGAGAGGTGGGGTGGAGTGGATTGGGAGTGGGGGGAAAGAAATTGTAAAAACGTCAACACGCATGTCCAAGGGTCGGTCGGTTTAGTGGAATATTGCGCATCAGCATTGCTCATCCATTATTCCTTGCTTCTTCCTATTATGTTTTGATATCTATTGTAGTCCAACTCATACAAATAGCCTTAACTAACTAGGGTGGTCAGGGCTCGTAGTTTATCGATCTTTTTTTGATACAGTTCTGGCATTATAGGGTTCCAAAGAAAGGTGTTACGAGGCTAGCCTTGATTATAGGCAGGTGTGGTGGCAGGTTCTGGCTAAGGTCTAACCCTATTTTTGTGGTTCGTGGTGCTGATGTATGTTGAATCAATGGACATTGCTTACGGTAATGTACATGTGAAAGGCGGTTTAGTTAAATGCCGTAACATGTACGCTGAAGGAAATAGAAAACTTTGGTTTAAGAAGTTATTTGAACAACTGGACAACCCATACCTTATGGAAGGTTTGGTTTTAGGTGTTCACCTTATGCACTTAAAACCTTAAATCAGCTCTGGTCATGGCGTCAGCCCTTGCTTGGGTGGGGAATCGATCTGAGAACCTCTGCATTTCTGCCAGATAAACATAGTTGTTTCCCATAAAATTATGAAATAAAATCTATGGCCATTTCTTTGTTTTCTACCATTTCTACGTACATTTTCACTGCAGAGGATTAAGGATTTGGACTGGCAATATTTTTTTTATAAAATTACTGAAATGCAATTATTTTTTGTTACGTCATATATGCGTAAGAGATTGAGATTATCTACTCTATTTTCTGTAATTTTTAAGGGAATACATTGAAGGCCGGTGTGGCCGTACGCCTAACTCCAACTTTTTGATTAATAATGTAAGTTCACTGTTTTTGGTTACATATATTTGTTTGACAACAGTGGTGTCCCCATCGCCTACTTTATTCCTGGCTTGTCGTCCGGTCATTGTGTAGTGGTTCGGGTTGTTTAATATGTCTGTGTCATAATAGCAGTTATCAGATGGAAGTAATATTTGTTTGCTTCTTCACAAAAGAGGAAACAAAGCATGAAACTGGGAATAAGTGTGATGTTATAAGGCTTCTTTGTAGTGTTTAGGTAGTGTTCCTTGTGTTACAGTTTATAGTGATATGAGGTTTAGGTCATATTAGGTTTGTGGGATCTGGCCGCTGTAAATAATATTTGCGACGACGAAAGTACATACAGGCTTAAATAGTACTACGCCTATTTTACAAACCACATGGATTCTCAAAGTTAGGCCAACTTCCACGCTCCAGCCTCCATGGAGACAAAGATTCAGAGTACCCTTTATGCATGTTGGATTACTCTTAAGTCAGAGTTAATCACATAGATAATAATAGGATATAGTAATCATTTCACGGGTGATTAATATTAAATAGTTTTTTTTCGGAATGTTGGGATGAACATTAACAAGAATGTCATTATCACAATCAAGAAAATAAAAACCATTAAGATCTCGTAATCTTCTACAGCTAATTTTCATTTATTTAACCATTTCTAACCTATAACCTTGCTTCTAAGATTAATTATAATTGCAACGTTTGAACCTAGAAAGGTACACCGGAGGTTCTTCCTGATCCTAAAGATTTCTCTAGAAATTCAGAAAGTGCTAACCATTCGTGAGCTGACGTACACATGTTTTGTGCAATTTTAAGGGGTCGAACCAAAGCTAATGCTTGGGTGAGGTTAACTTAAAATCGTTTCTAACTATCGAAATCCTAGAATATTATCAAAACTCAAGTGCAATGAATAAGTAGTGTTCCAAATAGTTAGATTACTTCTTTTAAGCTCAAATGACGACTGCTTTATGGGCATAATTGTGGGTTGTTAGCAGTTGAACACCGCCCCACCACGACTATTGGTGCGAAAAGTTTCTTCGAGGAATCTGCAATTTCAACTGAGTTACTTGAGATAGATTGGTGGGGAAGTAACAAACAAGGGACTTCGTTATGTCATCATACATAGGGTTGTCAATGGGACCCGAACACAACCCCAGCCCGACCTGCTTTAAACGGGTTTGGGTTTGGGTTTGGGTTTGGGTTCACCCTTGACTGGATTGGGTTATAAATGGGTTGACACGTTAGACACAAGAACTTAGCATGTCGAGTTAAGGCAATACCCACGAGCTGACCCACTAACCCATTAGTGGTTCGAGTTGATTTGGGTTGATGGGCTTTTAGGTCTTTCTTCATATTATGCGTATAACATAACAATCTAAACCTCATTTTTTAAACCATATCATAGTCTTCGAACTGGTGACTGGTGCGATTGCTAATTGGATTCTATTTTTCGTATTCTCTTTCTCTCATATTTCCATCTCCTCTTAATTTTGTTATTTTTTTCAACATAGAGACAATGTTCTTGAAGCAATATGCCCTCATCTTCTTAAAACAACACTTTTAAGGAAATCTTCTCATTTACAAAAGTTGAAAATTCAATGTAGAGCAGGTTAAGGTTGGACAAGAACCAAACTACTATAATCATCCCAAATTTAGTTTTGTTTTACAACTTACAAGCTACAACAATGGGCGGTCCTAAACCATAGTAGGGAGGATCATGGGCACATGAGAAGAAAGAAAAGACTTGATATATTTTATCTTCAATTAAATAATATTGCGAGTCAAATGGGTTGAGTTGGATGAACCCGATAATTTACAGGCCGGGTTTATGTTAGATTTTATGACCCGTTTACTGACAGTCAGCTTCGGGTTGGCTGTTTATTGACACGAAGCCAAGATAACACGATCAGACCTGACCCGACCCGTCCCATTAACAACCCTAATCATACATATAGATACGCAAGTTTTCCTTCGTTAAAAAAATGACGACATAAGTTTTACTCAAATTAGTTTTTTTTTCCTAACCACCTAATGAAGCATAACTAAACTTTGAGAAATAAACACCATTCACGCTCTTTACTGCCCAACGTTCATAGCTACGCGAAAAGACTCGACATATCATACAGGCCTTGGAGAATACATCCATTGGAGAGGATGGCGATATTGTGAATAGGCCAAGTTAAATTATTTGGGCCACTACACATGGCAAACCTATCAGGGGCCATACTATCCTAATGTCCTTTCTTACTCTGAGACCTCTACGAAGACCCGAGTACAGGACATGTATGTAATAGTGACCGTTCAGCATATAGGGGGCTTCGTTTATGGGGCGAAGGCCATGTAATAAACACGGTTAACATATGGTCCAAACCCCGAGTGTCTATAAGCCCATAAAATGTAGGTCACCTTTGTTTTCTTGAGGCTACTTCAACATCCTATGAACGTCTATGAATGCAGATGTATTTGTCTATAGGTCATTCTTTCGCATCCCTCTCCGTGAGGGCGAGGGACAGTACAACCCTCAATCAGAGGGAAGAGCGATAACCCTCTAGAATATATAGTATCTGTATATACCGTTCTAAAACCGATATACATGGCCTATAGTATTTGGAAAATACCTAAAAACTTGTATTATTATTAGGAAGTTTGAAGTCATTGATAAAAATATGGTCTATGAATAATTTTGGTGACTTATTGAAAAGCAATAGTACCATAGTTCCATGAACATGACCGTGAGATTAACAAAAAATTCTAGCAAAATTCGAGTACAAGAATGAAAGAAGATCATCATACTCATCTCCATAACAATTATATTTCATAAAGTAAAAGATCTACTTGTATCTATAAGATTTATCAACCCCTTCATATACTTATAATTCAAACATACACACACAGTACCAATGAAAAGGAAAAATAGCAAATTCCCCCATAATTACTGATATAATCACTTGTACGAAGAATGTTACGTTTGAGAAAGATAAGCAAAGCAGAATAAACAGACTAAAATTTCTCAAGTATAACATTTTCGGTATAAACAATTAAATATAAGTAACTATTTGGAAAATCATACCTAAAAAACACTCTATTTTTCTTCTTCAATGATAGTTTCCAAACCCCTCCCTAACTCTCCATCAACACTTTTGTCATCACAACTAACAAAACTTGCATCACACTTGCCTTTCAAATACTCTTGCACTATAATCCTTCCAATCTCTTCATCACCCTTAGCCAACAACTCCTTAAACTCTCTTGCAGTCATTCGAACCTTGATGCGTAGAGGGCTAATGGGTGCACTCGTGTCTACTAAACCACGACTCGATCGATCGGATTCAAAGTGGTGCACTGGTTGGTTTGGAGCTAAACAATTCCCCATCTCTCTATCTTTCGAATTCTCGTCTTCTACAATAATAATACAACTAGTTGGTTGTGTGGTAGTAATGGTTTTATGTAGAGTTTGGTTCGCTAAAATGTAGGTCAAGTTGTAATAAATACATGGGCTGCCACCCTCATGAAATTGGTTGTGACATATCTGGATTATAGAGAAAGTTGTTGTCAAATTAAATAGGTGGATAGAAAACCTAGTAGCCACCGCATTACCGACGCCGATGAAACTCAAGATGAATAGCAAAGAATGAATCATTAAGGCATGACTTATGATCGTGCTTCAAATTTCTCATGATTATCACGATAGCCCTAGATCCTATTTGTTTGTTTATGACGGTAAACTATTATGATTAACATAAAATGGGCCCCGGTGGCTATTGATTTTTTTGTCCTAGGAAGCCACGGCCCCTTAACGTTAAGGAGTCACATAAAGAGAATTTTAGAGTGTGTCATGGTTTTACTAATGGCCTGGTAGTAGCTTAGGTAGGGATGTGAAATGGACCCGGATAGGGTCAACCCGGCCCTAAAGAGATAAGGCCCTTGCAAACTCACGTCGTTGCAAACTCAGGTCGGGCCCGACCCTCAACTGTGTTAAGGTTGGGCCGGCCCTGCCCTGCCCATAGCCTATAACATCAACCCTTACTCACTCATTGGGCCTAGTGTTAGGGCTCGGGGTCAGGATAAGGGTTGGGCATAGTGTTGGTCCCCGTTTGTCCAACTTTAATGTATATTAATAAAAATAAAAATAAATACAAAAAATAGACATCATATTAAATTTTAGAATATTATCAAATATCTTTAGACAAAAACACTAATCAGTTTATTAGAAATAATAAAAAAACATGAGAAAGAGACATATGTCTTACTTCTCTACATTGTTGCAAGGCTTAGTGTGGGCAGGTTTTATTGAGGGTTAGATTAAATGTGAAAGGGCTGGGCTAAGAGCTACAAGCATTAGACACTGACCCTACCCTACTAGGTGCAAGGGATGGGTCAGCCCAATCCTTAGATATTCAAAGTAGGGCTTTAAAGGGCTGAAGCCTTAATTTGTAAGGGTAGGGTTAGGCCGGGTCAATGGCTTAAGGGTTGTTTTTGCAGGCCTAATCTTAGGGGTGTCAACCTAATTGGGATGAATGTTCCCGGGTGATCCAGGAGGATCTAGGGTAGTTTTGATGAAAATTAACCAAAGTCATTCGAACAAGATAATTGGAGTCGTTCGAACGACTTCTGGTCTATTCGAACAGACTTGTTTTCTATTCGAATAGATTAAGTCCTGAGGTGTTTTATTCAAATACAACTAAAGTCTATTCGAATACACTTTCTGTAATATTTTTTGTCCGAACATAGACGAGATTCAGCCTATTTCTTTAGGCGTTTAAGGGCATACTTATCATATTTTGTAACTAGGAACTTGTAACCCTATAAAAGGGGCAAGGCTAGGCAAAATCTTTAAAGGTTAGATCAATCAAAGTTCTAAGAGAGAGACTTAGGGTTTAAGAGTAATTCAATTGTAATTGATTATTGATTAAGCAATTGAAGCTCTAAAGAGATTTTTCCCAACCAATTGGTTTGTTCTTCTTACAATTATTCGTTTTAGGGTTTCTCTATTCGTATTGTGGATTAAGTGGTATCAGTTTTCCAGTTACGATTCTCGGGGGTGATTGTGGTTTATGGTCTCTACGCGTAACCGTCTCAAGCAAACGAAGGAGAAGCTAGTGAGTCCGTTAAAGATTCATCAGAAACCAAATTTGAAGAAGAAGGACGATTTGGAGATGGGCGATTCCAACGATCGACTCACAACTTTAGAAACGACAGTTTCCGACCTACCTTCTACTGTAGGGGAGTTGGTAATCCACAATACGATGAAGAAGCTCTAGTTAGCTGAAAAGTCTGAAGAACACAAATTCGATGGGAAAAATAAGCTTCAATTGCTTAAAAAAACGAGTTTAACCTAGATCTAACCTTGCCTAGTCTTGCCCTTCATAAAAGGTTACAAACCCTAGTTACAAATTTCTCAGATCTAAAGGAAACTCTAAAATAATGATCTACGTCTAGATAATTAACTCTAGCCTAGGCTTACCCTTTTATAGAGGTTACAAGTCCTAGTTACAATCCAACTCGAAATCCAACTCTAATCCAACTCTAAAAGGTATTTAAAACTCTTAAACTAGAACTGGAATTACGATAGTCGTTCGAACGAACCCATAGGTCGTTCGAACGACCGAACAACTCCCCTGAAACTTTGGCCCAAGGGTTCAAGTCGTTCGAATGACTCTCAACCTCGTTCGAATGACTTTGGTAAAAACTCCAGTTTCTCCTAGATCCTCCTGGATCATGGCTCCCCCATTTAGGAGGCTTGAGCTCCCGCTCAAGCCAGAACTGGAGATGTGGGACTTCCCTAGATCCTCCTGGATCATGGCTCTCCCACTTAGGAACCTTGAGCTCTTGCTCAAGCCAGAACTGTAGATGTGAGAATGCGGCGATGCCCAATTCCCTGCTGTATCACTTTGATGTACTAAACAACAAAAGAAATGGCTCAAATAGCTTCTTGTCACCCACCCCATCCTGGAAAACATACTCATAGGCCTTGCTTTGCCGTAACCACACGAAGCCTATGGTAATCATCAAATCCTGTAACATCCAATGGAACAACAGGCTGACTCTGAAAAAGTACCAACATAGCAGAAATAGTTGGTACCATAACCTCATCTTGCAACTTCCCTATCTTGGTTTGTTGCATAGGAGACATTGTCATCGTAGACAATGCTATAGACAACATGCCCTCTTGAATCGGTAATAGAGGCTTGCTACTCGCAATAACCAACCTCTTCATCGGAGTCGCCGTTACTAAATTCACAACATCCTCGTCGTCGTCCACCTCAAAAACCCTCTTTTTTTCGAACGGCTTTGCCGACTCGCCGAAAGAGAACCCAATGCGAGGTTTGTGAGATAAAATTGTGTAGTTAACTATTTTACAGTAGTAGATAACTTGGAAACTTTCGTTTCTAAAACCGTGAGTCTATCGTTGAAATCGCCCATCTCCAAATCGTCCTTATTCGTCGATTTAGGTCTATGATAGATCGTTAACGGACTCACAAAAATTCCTAAATTTTGTGCAGATCTGAAAATTACTGTAACAGTCGTGAAATCACTGTAGCAGACGCCAAAAAACACTGCAGCAGTCACCAAATTCACTGTAGGAGACGTCAAAAATCCGCAAAACTTCTCATTCGTTTGCTTGAGACGGTCACGTGTAGAGACCATAAACCACAATCAAAACCTGAGAATCTTAACAAGAACATGATACCACTTAATCCACAATACGACGAAGAAGCTCTAGTTAGCTGAAAAGTCTGAAGAACACAAATTCGATGGGAAAAATAAGCTTCAATTGCTTAAAAAAAATAAGCTTAACCTAGATCTAACCTTGCCTAGTCTTACCCTTCATAGAAGGTAACAAACCCTAGTTACAAATCTCTCATATCTAAAGGAAACTCTAAAACAATGATCTACGTCTAGATAATTAACTCTAGCCTAGGCTTACCCTTTTATAGAGGTTACAAGTCCTAGTTACAATCCAACTCAAAAAGGTATTTAAAACTCTTAAACTAGAACTAGAATTACGATAGTCGTTCGAACGAACCCATAGGTCGTTCGAACGACCGAACACCTCCCCAGGAACTTTAGCCTTGGGTTCCAGTCGCTCGAACGACTCTCAACCTCGTTCGAACGACTTTGGTAAAAACTCCAGGTTCTCCTAGATCCTTCTGGATCAGTTGGTAGAACAATTGCGTCTCACGAACCTCGCGAAGGCTTCCGCTCGAGGCCGCTTGAGAAAGAAAGAGGTTTTGAAGGTAGATGGAGGCGAGGATATTACGAAGATAAATAGCGATTCTAGTGATGCCGAATCCATCAAGGAACGATCAGGTATTGGTAAGTCATCGAATCATTTACGTAATCCTCGTATCAATTTTAAAATTGAAATTTTGGTATTCGACAGTTCAATCGATGCTGAAAAGTTGGATAATTGGTTAGATAGGTCAAAGACCTATTTATCCGTTTATGAATACTCCAATGCTCAAAAAATATGTTTTTCTACGTTGAAATTTGCAAGTCATGCACTCACGCGGTGAAAATCTTATCGAAAATGCCACGATGTAGGAAGTTTGAGTTAGAAAAAATTTAAGGTATTAGTGTGTAAGCAATTTTATCCGATTGGGTATGAGCAAGAGAGATGATACAAATGGTATAATTTGTGCCAAAAGTTTGAGCAATTCGTACAGGAGTACACTACGGCGTTTCATAACCAAGCTTTGGTTTTGGACATTGATGTGGACGAGTATAAGGTATTCATGAAGTACACGGGGGGTTTCTTGGAGTCCATTAGAAGAGTTAAAGCTCTTTACTGTGGCCAATATCGAGGACGCTACCGTGAAGGTAATTGCTATTGAAGGTAAGTACTTGAAGAGTGACAGAGAAGACGACAAGAATAAGTCAGGGTACAGGTCTAGTTGGAAATACGAGCATAAGGGGGAGTTCTAAGGAGAGGGGTCTTCGTTCAAGGAGAATTATTGTAATCATTGTAAGACGAGTGGGCATTTTTTAGATAAATGTTGGAAACTTCACCCGGAGCTTAGGCCGAAGGAGGAGAAGAGCAAGAAAGAAAGATATGCACTAGCCGTAGAGGTTGTTGACCTCCCAGATTGAAATAAACCGAATCCTGAGCTTATACTTATATTTTAGCAGACTTTGGCTACCCGGGAGGAGAGTCAGGAAAAACTTTTTCATGTCAGTATTCAGGTGAAGCAGAGCTTAGTTGAGGCCATTGTGAATTCGGGTAGTCAGAAAAATTAATTTTTGAGGCGTTGGTGAAGAAGATGGGTTTGACAACTACAGCTCATCCTAAGCCGTATGGTTTGGGGTGGATTCAAAAAGATGCAGATTTGATGATCACGAAACAGTGTACATTCAAGTTTGCGATTACTGAAAGGTTTATTGGCAAGGTGACGTGTGAGGTAATTCATTTAGATGTGTGTCAGGTTATCTTGAGTGGTCCTTATCTTTGGGACCGAGATGCGATTCATTACCGCAGAGCTCGCAAGTATCATCTTGTGAATGAAGAAAAGGAGTTCCATATCAATACTTGTAAGGAGCATGTCACCACAAATAATTTAGTAATGGCCACTCAGGTGAAACGATTGGTTAATACGAGAATATTATCTACAATGACAACGTCTTGTAAGCAACAAACCGACATGGGGAAGTTGCAAGAGGAGTTTGTGGTACATTCTGATCACAAACCATTTCAGTTTTTAGCTACACAGTCCAAGCTACAGCAAGCTCACCAGATGAAGGGGATGTCGTATCTCCAATAATTCCCCTTGATTATACAGTATAAGAAGGGAGTGGACAACAAAATGGCTAATATGTTATCTCGACCCCCATTACCAACTACTTTTGCTATGCTGGTTTCTATGCAGATACATCCTACTATTACGTCAGAGTATATTGCAGGATATGATGATCCCAAGGGGCATAGTATGTTTTGCTGAAAGTTACTGTAAGGCAAGACATGCGAGTATGAATTGGATTTGTCGCCTTCTATGCAGATGTATTTGGTGATTAATACCGAGCATTTAAAGTTGTTTGAGCTGTCTTTTTTAGATAAAGACTCTACATTTGACACTTTCCTACCATCAATTGATGACTTATGGATGGAAGGAGACGATCCGTTGCAGGAGGATGGTATTCTAGAAAGAAAAGTTCATGCTACAAGACATGGTGGTATTGAATCGTTCCGAGTTGGGAAGAAGGGTCAACTACCTAGCAAGTAGAAGTAGTACAACAAGGAGATGGGGATAGCCGTATTTCCACATCTCCAATTCTAGCTTGAGCAGGAGCTTAAGGCTTCTAAAGGGGGGAGCCATGATCCAGGAGAATCTAGGGAAGTTTTGATGAAAATTAAGCGAAGTCGTTCGAACGAGAATTGGAGTAGTTCAAACGACTTCTGGTCTATTCGAACAGACTTGTTTTCTATTTGAATAGATTAAGTCCTGAGGTGTTTTATTTAAATACAACTAAAGTCTATTCGAATACCTTTCTGTTATGTTTTTTGTTCGAACAGAGACTTGTTATGTTCGAACAGAGGCGCGATTCAACTTATTTCTTTAGGCGTTTAAGGACATATTTGTTTTATTTTGTAACTAGGAACTTGTAACTCTATAAAAGGTGCAAGGCTAGGCAAGATCTTAAAAGGTTAGATCAATCAAAATTCTAAGAGAGAGACTTAGGGTTTGAGAGTAATTCAATTGTAATTGATTATTGATTAAGCAATTGAAGCTCTAAAGAGATTTTTCCTAACCAATTAGTTTGTTCTTCTTATAATTATTCGTTTTAGGGTTTCTTTATTCGTATTGTGGATTATCGGGCTTTTAAGTACGGTGTTTTTCAACTCTTGTAATAGAGAATTGATGTGATTCCATGAATAATATGGAGTAGAGACTAACACAGTACAGTATCTAGTGGGGTCTTTTCATTGAACAACGTACATGTACCTTACCAAACCATGGAGAATTCAAACAGAGAATACTTCTGCTTACCCATGTGAGATGACCATATCTATATAGTCATTGGAAAAATCTAACGAATTTTGTTGAATTGTCTCAAGATATGGACGACAACACGGTCAACAAGTCCTCAATTTTGGAGTGTCTCAGAACTTGGAAAATGCAAAATGAGGGGTCTCATAAAAAGATCTGGATGAGACCACGAGGGTGGGCACCGCATCACAATAACTGGACCCACGGCGGCTGCGTATGACTCCAAATCCCCGAACCACCACCTACATGTCTACATCAACTGCTCAATAATTCGCAGTTATCAAGCAATGATCTGCATCAAAAAGGCGAGCAAACGATTATTTATTCATGCATAAAATCATTTCCTTCAAGAAAATACAAATACTACAAAAAATCGATGAGCTAACGATCTCTTCAGTAAGGACGCTCGCCTATAATGTTTCCAGGGGGATCATAGCTGTAAATAATAAATGCACCTCCATTGTCGCATGTAACCCTAGTACACCCTAGAAGGGTTGAGTTGCGCCACACTACTTGAGTATAATGCCTGCACACTTTTCCCGTAGCACACGTATTTGTATTTGTATCCGTATCATAAACATATATAGTTTGGTTTCTTCAACACCTATGAATTAACTGCAGCTGCACTTGTTATGCATCCAGTACTCCCAGCTAGATTCTCACCATAGGGACCTCCAGACCGCACCATGGTGCAATTAGAATCCCTATGGTTAGCTTGGTGTTCAGCGTATGATGCGACTGCGGTGTCCCATGTTATTGGATCAACACCAACTTGAGCTCTCGCAGTATTATGAGAGTTAAGGAAGTCGTGTGGGGTGTGTTGTGCATGGAAGAGACGCATTAGGGTTAGGCTCATGAAACAGGTGACGAAAGATAACAAAAAATTATCACATTTCCACTCCCTCCAAATTTGACTAAGTACGAATTCAAAGTTTTGAAAGTTTGAAGCAGCAGAGGTAAAGCTTTAAGCAGTTTTCTCCGAATTGCAAGCAAGAAAACTTAGGCCTACAGTAAAAACAATCTTCTCTAGTTAAAAAAAGTATCGGGGTGGAGAGAGACTAGAGAGTAGGTGGTGAAATATTCTCTCCCCTTTGATTTCTCTATTATCTTGTACTTAGCCGAAGTTAAATCTTGGTTAAAAAGTCAAAGTGTAAAATGCCACATGGCCTAATTTAGTTACAACTCCCTACGAAATTTTCTCCTCGGCAAATCCGGACTCTTACAAAGGAGATATTTGCTAATTGCATTATAGTAAGAAAATTAATTTCATTATAGTAAGAGCATCTCTAGCAGCGAGTGTGGGTTTGGGTATGAGTTCTGACACCCTGGCCCACCAAACTCACAACTCACACCCGACCTCTCCCAACAGCCAGTGTGAATTTTCTAAGTAGAGTTTTTTTTTTAATTTAGAGGAGATTAAAACACCGTGCGGGGTTCCAAACACCGCCGCTTCAACTGTAAGTAAAACTCACTCCCCATTCGACTATTTTCACATTTTTACATCTAGCTCTCTCTCAAAATCCCTGGTAAAAAAATTAGTGATTCCAACAAAATCAAAATGCATATGCCAGAGGGAGAACCACACCCTAGTACTATGCCTGAGTTTAGAGAAACAAGAGATCCAGAGCGTGCCGTAACTCGCTCGAGGTCCGGAAGGAAGAAAAAACCAGTAGAATTTGAAGATGTCCAACCCCAATCTATACCAAACCCACCCCAAGAAAACTTCCCGCGGAGGTGTATTACCCAACTCCCAGACGGAGTCAATCACATCTATTACAAGGGAAAGGAACTCACGGTAAGTTTTAGTGTAATTATGAATTTGTTTTTTCCATAAATCAAGTGTTTGACAAAATGCCTCAATAAACAGAATCGGGATTCGATGCGTATGCACGGCACATTCACTACGGTGTTCAAAGTGTGGAAGGATATTACCATAATTTCAGCTGTAAGGGACGCCGTGGTGAATATTTTTGGGCAGTTTATGGATATACGCTTGGACAATTTAGATAATCGGCTAATTCAGGCGCTTACAGAGCGTTGGTGGCCGACCACACACACGTTTTTGTTCCCTTGTGCAGAGATAGGGGTCACTCTTCTCAATTTCACTATGCTGACATCATTGTCCATCGGCCGATATCTGACACAGGTGTCATATGATAACACATAGTCTATTTTATCCAATACGAGGCAATTGCTCCCCAATATTGATTCCAGTCATATAAAGAGTGGGAACGTCAGAATTGCACATTTGAGAACGTACTTGACCGTCGCAGCTGATCGGGAGGATGATATTACTATTGCTAGTGCTTTTATCCTCTTCATGATGGGATATTTGTGGTTCCAAACGGCCAACGACATCGTCCCGCTTGGATATCTTGCGACCGTGATCGATTTGGACTCGACTGCCCAATATGACTGGGGTTCTACTATTCTTGCTTCCCTGTACCATGGTTTGGATACCGCAGTCACGACCGGGGGTGCCATCACTGGATTTGTCCAACTTCTTACGATACACTAACACTTTTTCCTTTTACAAATCAATTATCTTCCAATAAACATCTTAAATATAAATTATTAATATTTTTTTATGTTATTCCAAAATGCAGTATTGGTTCTACGAGTATTGTGGGGTTGGTCACCCTATAGTTAAGGAAGAGGTAAAGTACTCAGCCTATCTGCGCCTCAGAGTATGGGAGAGGGAGAACAGGAGGAAAACAAATGACCAGTCAACAAATCTGTTTATTCTAAGCAGATACCATATTGATCACCGCACTATTGAGACGATCACATGGGAACCTTGGTTAGATTCTGCAGTATCTGAGACAGAGGACGTACTGACTACAAAATTTATATCCCGTAAAAGGGTGCCACTTCAAGTACCAAATGGAAACTACGAATATTACTTGGGAGATAAATGTTGGAGGTAGTTGGAAGGCAAGGCGCGTATTCCTTTGGATCCTCCGCTTAGCATGTCGCCACATATCAGTCCAGCGGCTTTACATGAGATGAGACAGGCCGGGTTCGTTGACTGTGAGCAGTTTGTAGTAAGGGAGGAGCAAGAGACTTATGCCTCATACTGGGCTAAACAAACTTCAGAGGTAGGCCACATGTTGACAGATTTCCAGAGGATGGGGAATATAGATCTGTTCGGATCGACTGCACTCAGAGCTGGTATTATACACGTAGTGGTTATGTCAGTGTCGGTTCATAGCTTATCCCAGGACTTTAGTTTGCCTGGCAAGGCGGAGGGGTCAGACCTGGGGTAGCACATGGAGTGGACAGGGAAGCGTGAGAGGCTTCCCATCGCCCGCTTGAGGGACCCGCCACCCATGTCCTCCTCATACGGCACAGAGGAGTTGTGGCACCTGACCCATGGTATGCGGCGACTCGTCCTTGCAAAGTCTGCGTAGGACGCACAGAGGCTCCAGGAGGTGGAGGATGAGGTTGCTATTGCCCGCAGGCAAATTGACAATATAGATCATCAGCTATATGCCCATGTAAGTAATTTATTTATGTATTTATTGCGGTATTTTTTCTTAATGTCATTTTTTTTGTCAAAATATTTATAAAGTTTCTTTGTCCCATTCAGGACCTACAGCTGAGGAGAGGGCGTGACGTACGGGTGGTGCCGCTACCACCTGGAGGTGGCGCGAGGATGAGGCAACGTGGATCTGGTCCGCAAACCAGGGGAGACGGTACTAGCCACAGGGGGCGGGGTACTGGAGATGATTCTGAGTAGATATAGGTATTTGTTATGTTTTTTTAGACGATATAGAAGCTCATCTTTGATTATGTAGATGATTCTGAGTAGACGATATACTGGTAGACGATATTTTGGATGTTCTTAATGTTCATTAGCCATGATTATCTAATATTGAAATTGACTGAAGTTTTTGTTGAAATTGACTATTTGTCTGTTTGAATAAATTTCTACTGAGGTGTTTTACATTTCTACAGACTATTTGGTAAAGTTTTTAGGTTTTTGGTAGAGTTTTTTCAATGTCTATTCGAACAGACTATTTGTCTGTTCGAATAGATTTCAACAATTTTGCACAATTTAGCACTGAACAGCTTTATTCGAATATAACCTAATTTTATTCGAACAAAATTATCACTGAGGTTGAATACAAGCATTTCACCGCCAAATTTAGGGAAATAGACCCACAGCTTCTTCCTCTTTTCCATTTCTCCTATTTTTACAGTTCTCTCTTCCATTAGAAACGTCTTCACCATCTGGTATTACACCCTTCTCCCAACTCCACAGCCTCAAATGTCCTCTTCATCATCCGATTCATCCATACCCGATCCTCCAGGTTTATCGTCGTCGTCCTCCGATGACGATCTTATCTTTAATTGTGCGGCTGCAATTTGTGTTCTGCACCAAGCTGCAATGAACATAGTAGTTGAGGATGCAACTTCGAGTTATGGCAGGAGTATCATGGGCCGTAAGGATAAGAGAAAGAAGCGAGATCACCCATTAGGGCATTACAGTATTATACGAGACTACTTCAAGCCGAATTGCACATATGAGCCATGAGAACTTCGGTGATATTTTTGTATGAGTAGAGACATGTTTATACGTTTAGTCGATGCAGTCATTGCACATGATCATTATTTTGTCCAGAAACCCAACAACGCCGGTACTATGAGGTTATCACCGTACCAAAAGGTAGTCGCAGCACTACGTTTCCTAAGCTACGGTGTTGCGGCAGATCTTTTTAACGAATATATCCGAATAGGAGAAAGCACAACCTTGTTATGTATGAAAAAGTTGTGTGTTGCGGTTATACAAATTTTTGGCAAAGAATATCTTCGAGCACCAAACGCGGCTGACATCGAAAAGTTAAAAGCGATCGGAGAGTTTCGGGGATTTCCCGGCATGTTAGGAAACCTTGATTGCATGCATTGGATATGGAAAAATTATCCCAAAGTTTGGCACGGTCAATTTACTGGTCATTACCTTAAGGCGACACTGATTCTGAAGCGGTAGCTTCACACGACCTTTGGATTTGGCATGCTTTTTTTTTTGGTTACCAGGGTCTAACAATGATATCAATGTCCTGCAACAATCACATCTTTTCACCGACCTGGCCGATAGTATCGCCTCGCCTTGCAATTATACAATTGCCAGAAAAGCTAATGATATAGGGTATTACCTAGCGGATGACATATACCCCAAATGGGAACACTTGTTCAAACCATATCCAATCTGGTTATAGCAAAAAAAAATATCTTTGCTCAACAACAAGAAAGTTGCCGAAAAGGCCTAGAACGGGCGTTTGGGGTTTTACAATCTTGGTTAAATATTGTAAAAAATCCAGTTAAATTGTGGGACCCCCAGGTTTTGAGCAATGTCATGAAGGCGTGTGTGATAATGCACAATATGATCGTCGAAAAGAAACGAGATGCATTCCCATCATACTTAGACTACAATCCGGCCGAGCCCTCAACTATCGAAGGCGAACGGTTCCATATTGTACGCGAACGTGGAATAATAGAATCTTTTATATCGAAAATGAACCGGATTTGAAGTCGAGAACTTCACTTTGATCTAAAGGATGATCTAATCGAGTATTTGTGGGCCGTGAAGGGAAATCTTCAAAATTAGTACTCCATTTTTTGTATTATTTGCATATTCTTAATGTAATTTAATGCTTCTATTAGTCGTACAAGATGATTAAACATTTTTTTAACCTAATATTGATCTTGTATTTGTTTTAACGCAATATTAACGGAAATAAATATTTCAAAAACAAAATGTAGAATTTTGAGCAGTACATTATTCAAATGTTTACATTATTGATTATTAAAATACATTCTTGGATAAAAAAACTTCTATATACAACAAAGTTAAATTATATTTTATCACCACTTCAAGTACCTGGTCCTCCCCTATTGGCCAGACGTTCCATTATCTCAGCTTGCTTTTGCAGATAGTATTGTAATTGATGTCCAAAAAGAGTACTCATTTCTCCATGATTTTGCGATCTTCCTTTGCTTGCTCCAAATCCATTTTGGTTTGCCAGTGTTACATTACTTCTGCATTTCTTCTTTTGCTTGTATCTTCTCCAACCGTAGTTCATCTAACATTATTTGGATACCACTACCAGATACAACAACACCCTCCATTGCCTTTTGTGATGCAATGTTCTTTTTATAGAGTTTTTAGCTAATGGGACTGCTTCTACCCTCATACAACGAACCATTTAAGTCAGAATTTGGGCCCGCGGATTGAGACATAGGTGGGCCGTCGGGGTCCTCCAATAAATTGTTTGATCCGACCAAGTTCCCCAGAGAAGAATTGTCCGATGTTCTCCTGACTATATTTCTTGGTATATTCACCGCATTGTTCAACCCATCATCCCTTAGGTTGGCCCATCGCGGTTCTCGCGCCAAAATCTTATACGTTTTACAGTGCTTGAAGTCATTGCCGCCATTCAAGTCTTTATAGATTTTGTGTACATCGTTTTCCTACAATTCGTAAAATTACCCAATACAAATAAATAACGTGTATATCCGCGAGAAATAATTGAAATTGAGTTAAATAAAACTATAACGTACCCAATCTTCTTCTATTTTTCTGCTGCTATTCCTAAATCTTTCTTGAGAAACTATCCCCTTGTATGCCACACATTGTGCATTAAGGGAATACCACTGAGATTTGGTCGACCCACATGATCGTCATGTGGGGAATTTGGGGCCTCTGTTAAAGGCAATGTTAACCTTTTGATAGAAAGTAAAACCCTTTGTACGGCCATTTATTTGGACAGAAGTTGTTACCCACGCTCTTGCGAGACACGTAAAGTCTGTGTCCATCTAATGCATTCCAGCATCATCCGTCTCGTCCAAAAATTTAGCATCTTCTGGCACTTGCACGCTTGGTCTTTGTTTTGCGGGTGCGCTTTTCTTTTTTCCTTTTCCTTTTTCTTTATGGGGAGCCGCCATTTCAACAGATATTGACGCATTTGGGTCACTTTGACTGTGCTGAGTAGATTCACTATGGAATAGATAGTTCTAAAAGTAATTTGGAGGTTAAAAACCTTGAGGTTGAGTAAGGGATAAGGTTGATAGTATGGGCTAAGCGCTTGAGGTTACGGTTGAAAGAGTGTAACTAGAATTTGATATTATCCATAACTGGGATCCCCTTGCGACATGGTAAACAGAGGTGGCATTTGCGATTGGAATTGAGGTTAAAATTGCGATGGGTTTTGGCAGAGGTATGGAGTAAATTATGATGATGGGTGTTGAGCGAATGGTGTCGAAGGTAGGTTATGGGAGGATGGGGTCGACGGTGTAGAGTTATTACTACTGTTGCCGGAGTTTACCATTTGGGATAGAGCAGTGGTTATCCTCTGCTTTGTTATTGGTTTTGGGGAAGAAGAAGTCGTCAGGGAGTGTTGATCAAAATAGTTGAGTTTGGAGGTGTTTAGATCACCGCGCGGTGTTCCTTTTACTGCGCGGTAAAAAGAACACCGCGCGGTGATCTAAACACCGCCAAACTAAAAAAGAATAGTGTAAGTTCCTCACACTCGGTTGAGTTTCTATAGCGCCAGATCATCCAACTCATACCTAAACAGTTGTTGCTGGGAGACGTTTGAGTATGGGTTTGAGTGTGGGTTTGAAAACCCAACTCAACCCACACCCTGCTGCGTTTGCACTAAGAAAATGATGGCTATTCAATAAAATAAATATTTTTTAATGCTAATAATAATTAATTACAACAAATTAATTGCAGTATCAATTTTTAAAAACTCAAATTGATTATCGGGTAAATATTATGATTATGGTCTCTAGAGACTACAAATTTTGAAGAATTAGTAATGCAAATTTGCGATGGACCCTCAAAGAGTGGCAACTTAGCCCTCGCAGCTACTTTTGATTTTAGGGTTCAAGTGGCTTGGTCAGTTGGTAGGGCTAATGCTTGGAAAGCTATGAGGTCCTGGGATCAATTCTCATCAAAACCAGCTTTTAGCTTCTTCTTCTTCTTTTAGATCAAATGTGGAATTTTATTCAATAAAGAAAGCAGGTGTACAAAGGGAAAGTTTGGTGCAAACAACAAAAGCCAGAAGAAGAAAAAAAGAGAAAAAGAAGGAAAGATTACATCAAGTTTTCAATGTTGTTATGCCCCTTTTATCCCTATCTAGGATAACTCTAGCTCTGCTTGGTATGGAAGAGACACTCCATAAAATTTATGATGCTTGAGCACTACCTAGCTTTGCAAAAAAATCTGCCAAGTTGTTGCTAATCCACAATACGATTGAGAAGCTCTAGTTAGTAGAAAAACATGAAGAACACTAATTGGTTTGGTAAAATAGAGAATTCGATTACTAAAACGAATTAATTACAATGAGAATCAATTTATATACTAGAGAACTTGAAAATCATAAAATAATGGATCTCAAGGTAAAATAACGCCTGAGAATCAAAAACACTACCAAAGTCGTTCGAACGAACTAGGGAGTCGTTCGAACGACTTTACGACTAATTGGTCTAAACCCTAGAAACTTGTCAGTTTTCGTTCGAACGAAATCTCAACTAGTTCGAACAAAATATTGCTTGGGCCAAATTTCCAGTGGGAAAAACTAAAGTCGTTCGAACGAAATATGGTTATGGTCCAAAATTCCAGTGGGATGGAATATGGTCGTTCGAACGACTCTCAACCTCGTTCGAACGAATTTTGACAAATTTCTAAATTACCATGGATCCCCCTGGATCATGGCTCCCCCTTTAGGAGCTTTGAGCTCCTGCCCAAGCTAGAACTGGAGATGTAGGAACGCGGTGATGCCCAATTCTTTAATGTACAACTTAGACTTAATAGATAGCGGACCCTACATACCAACTCGAAACGATTCAATACCACCCCGTCTTGTAGTATGGACCTTCCTCTCTAGAATACCATCCTCCTGCAATGGATCTTCTCTTTCTATTCATAAGTCATCAACTAACAGTAGGCGAGTGTCGATTGTAGAGTCTTCATCCAAAATAGACGGCTCAAACAGCTTCAAAAGCTCGGCATTAATCACCGAATACATCTTCATGAAAGGTGGCAAATCCAACTGGAATACATTATCACCAATCTTCTTGAGTATCAAAAATGGACCATAACGGATAGGTTTGAGCTTCTTATCGTCCCCCTTAAGCCGTTCCTTACCCAAATGCAACCAAACAAGGTCGCCCTCTTGAAAAGTATACTCAACCCAATTCTTGTCGTGGCGAGCCTTATACTTCGCTTGAGTCTTCTTCAACTGAGCTTCAACCGCCTCATGAACCTTGCTGATCTTCTCAATGAAATGCTTAGCTTTAACCTTCTCATCTTCCTCCTTCCCTGACACTGTCTTATCGGCATGATGAAATGCCAAATTAAAAGGGCTTTACGGCAAGTACCCCAAACAAACTTTAAAAGGAGACTTCAACGTGGAACCATGAATTGCCCAGTTGAACACAAACTGAAGATACGGTAAACTCTCATCCCAAGTCTTAGGATGCTTAGAATGGAATTCCCGTAATAAATGTACCAAAGTGCGATTAACTACCTCTATTTGCCCGTTCGACTGCGGATGAATAGCGGTACTTCTCTTCAATTTAGTGTCCATTATTCTCCATAACGATCTCTAGAAATTCCCCAAAAAGCAGTTATCCCTATCAAAAATAATAGAAGAAGGATACCCGAAATACCTCTAGACGTCTCTGAAAAATAATCGCGCTGTTCCTTCCCCTGTGACCGTCTTCTGGCATAGAATAAGAATAATCATCTTGCTGAATCAATCCACCACCACAAATAAATAGTCATTCTTACACCTGGTCATGGGAAAACCGCCCATAAAATCCATCGAAATGTTCTTCCAAGGTCGACTAGGAACTAGCAATGGTAAGTACAATCATATCTTCCTATTGGAAGGCTTCGATGTTTTGCATAGCATGCAACCACGAACCACACGAGCAACATCCACCTGCATATTCGGCCAATAGACATAACGCCGTAATTTAAAAGAGTCTTCTCAACCTCAAAATGACCTTTCACCTAGGAACAATGTGCCTCTCAAATCTACTGTAAACGGTCTCCACCCTCAGGAATGCATAGTATACTGCCCCTGTAAATCAAACCATCCTTTAGAACATACTCGCATATCTTACCTGCTAGCAACTTCTCGTGAATCACACTAAGCTCCTTGTCATCGTCATACCCAAAAACGTACTCAAAAGGAAAAATTGGTTGGATCTGCATAGCTACCAACAAATCGAAATAGTTGGTAATGGGGGACGAGATAACATATCAGCCATCTTGTTGTCCACTCCTTTCTTATACTTGATCAATAAGGAAAACTGTTGAAGGTACGACATCCACTTCATATGGCGAGCTTGTTGAAGCTTGGACTGCGTAGATAAGAACTGTAATGGTTTATGGTCGGAATGCATCATAACCTCCTTCCCCAAAAAGTAACTTCGTCAATGCTTCACAGATTGATATAACGCGTAGAACTATTTATCATAGGTAGGATAGTTGCGTACTGCTCCTGTAAACATCTCAGAATGGTAAGCAACTACTTTAGTAACAGAAAAATATTTTCATGGTGTTCCTCCCACACAAACTGAACTCCGGTCTTCGTCAAAGAATGTAATGGTGAGGCTATTTGTAAAAAATGCCGAATAAATTTTTGTAAGTACTGACAAGAACTCATAACACTCCTCATTTCCGTCACTGTGTGGGGTCTAGGCCAATTAGTAATAACCGAGACCTTCTCTGGATTGACCTTAAGCTCGCCGCCACCAACAATAAATCCCAAATAGACAAGCTCTCATTTCCCAAACTCGCACTTCTTCCCGTTCAGAGAAAGCTGTTGTGATTGCAACACGCCCAACACTTTGCGTAAATGCCCAAGGTGTTCCTCCCATGTAAGACTCTATATCAAGATATCATCCAAATATACAATTACAAAATCATCAATAAACGCATGAAGTACTTCATTCATTAACCGCATAAACGTCGCCGGAGCATTGCATAACCCAAAAGGCATCACCAACCACTCAAATAAGCCCTATTTGGTCTTGAACGATGTCTTCCAAGTATCCTCCTCCCGGATTCTAACTTGAGGGTAACCCGACTTAAGATCTAAATTAGTGAAAAGCTGAGTCATCTGCAATTCATCTAAAAGATTGTCAATCCGTGGAAGCGAATAGCAATTTTTCACCGTGATCTTATTCAAACCCCGATAATCTATACACATCCTCCAAGACCCATCCTTCTTCAGTACTAGTAACACTGGTGAACCACAAGGTGAGCAACTTGGATTAATAACTCCTTACTCCAGGAGCTCATGTACCTATTTCTTGATCTTATCAGACTCTGTAACAGAAGTTCGATATAGCCCAATATTGGGTAGTGGCTTACCATTCACCAAGGTGATACCATGCTCCACATCCCTCTTATGCGACATCCCTTCTATGCCCAGAAACAAGTCATCATGTTCCTTTTGCAACTCCCCCATATCAGTTTGTTGCTTAGGAGACATTGCCAAAGTAGACAATAACAAAGCCGACGGACGCTCTTAAACTGGTCGCACCAACAATAATGCAAATTTGCCGCTCGTATTAACCAACCTCTTTGCCTGAATCGTCGCTACCAAATTACTGTTAGTGATATGTTCCTTGCACACATTAATATGAAACTCTGTCCCATCCTTCACCATACGATACTTGCGAGCTCGACGATAAAGGATTACATCTCGGTCCCAAATATAAGGGTTACCCAAGATAACTTGACATACGTCCAACGGAACCACCTCACATGTCACTTCGTCAATAAACTTCTCAGTAATCGTAAACTTGAATGTGCATTGCTTAGTGATCTTCAACTCCACGTCTTCCTAAATCCAACCCAAACCATACGACTTAAGATGAGCCGCAGTAGCCAAACCCATCTTCTTCACCACCGCCTCAGAAATTAAATTCTTTTGATTGCCCGGATCAATGATGGCCTCGACTAAGCTCTACTTCACCGAATACTAACATAGAAAAGCTCTTCCCGACACACCTCTTCTATAGATAGAGGTTTCTTGAGCATTAGAATAAGCTTAGGATTTGGCTTATCTAAATTCGGAAGATCCACAATCACTGTGGTTAGTGCACGTTTCTCTTTCTTGCCCTTCTCCTCCTTCAGCCGAAGCTCCGGGTAAAGTTTCAAACATCTATCAGAATTATGCCCATTAGCCTTACAATGACTACAGATAGTCCCCTTAAATAAAGACCCTTCTCCTTTGAACTCCCCTTTCTGATTAAACTTCCAATTAGCCTTGTACCTCGACTTGTTCTTGCCGTTTTTCTTGTCGCTCATCAAGTACTTGCCTTCAATGGCAATTACCTTAACGGTCACATCCTTAATATTTTCCATATTGAAGAGCTTTAATTATCTTCTATTGGACTTTGACAAACCACCCATATACTTCATGAACACCTCATACTCATCCACGTCAATATCCAAAACCAACGCTTGGTTATGAATCTCCGTAGTAAATTGTTGTACGGATTGCCTAAACCATTGGCGCAAATTGTGCCATTTGTACTATTGCTCATGTTCATACCCAATTAGATAAAATTGCTTCCTCACCAAAACCTTGAATTTCTTTCAACTCAGACTTTTGACATCATGTCGTTTCTGATAGGATTTCCACCACATTAGTGAGTGACTTGTGAATTTCAAAGTAGAAAAGTAAATTTTTTTAGCGTGGGAATATTCATCAGCAAAAAAATATGACGCATAAGATTAAAGTCAATACAAAGATTACACATAAGATTCATTGACTTACCAAAATCTGAGCGCTCATTGACGGAATTGGCATCACTATAATTATTATCTATTCCCACATTATCGATGTCTCTATCCCCCTCCGTAATCTATTTCCTCCTTGAGTGGCCTCGCCGATGAAAGCGGCCTAGCCTTGTCGCCGAAGTGGAAGCCTTCGCGAGGTTCGTGAGACGCAATTATCCTACCAATTCCCCTACAGTAGAAGTTAGGTTAGAAACTGTCATTTATAAAAGTGTGAGTCGATCGTTGGCCTCATCCATCTCTAAATCATCATTCTTCTTCAAATTAGGTTTGCGACAAATCTTCAACGGATTCACTATCTCCTCCTTTGTTTGCTTGAGACGGTTACGTGTAGAGACCATACACCACAATTAACCCCCTGAGAATCGCAACTGGAAAACTGATGCCACATAATCCACAATACGATTGAGAAGCTCTAACTAGTAGAAAAATACGAAGAACACCAATTGGGGCGGCAAGGAACGGGGGACGAGTCCACCGCCATGGGCTCGTTCCCTGTTCGTTTCTAGTCCTCAACGGTAATACTCTTCCCCTTTTTCTTAGAATTCTCACGGTCCATCAATATTTTTAAAGAGTTGGCGTAGCAAATATGGGTCGCGACTTGGTAACCTCGCATCTGTTACAGGCCAAATTGCATGGGAAAGCGTATTACCTGATGATAAGAAGATGGGACTGTCTTCATAGCGTGGATCCAGTCGCATCCCAGGATGCCATTATAATGGACTGTGGGGCTGTTGATGATGACAAATGTGCTGGGTACCACGACTGGTTCGGCCTGTACCCAGGTGACCAGTTCCCCCATAGCCCGTTCAGTGGACCCGTTGAAACTGGAAATCTCTATTTTGGACAGTGTCAAGCGATATTGTATGTTTATGTTTTTAAGGGCATCATAATACAGGATATTGGCGCCACTGCCAGAGTCTGCCAGCATACGCTAAACAAGAACACCCCCGATCATAATCTAGATGACTAAAGCATCATCATGCGGATGGGAGACTGAGCCCAGGTCATTGTCTGTGAAGTAGATGGCCTACTCGTGCGGCGTCTTGGTGCCCGCCTCAATACCGCGGGCCTTCCGTTGGTTCACATTAAGGCGATAAAACTGCCTCGTTGAGTTGGAAACTGCCTAATGTGATGGTACTCTGTTAAGATCCCCCATGATCATTTTACATACTGCCACATTCCCTGTGCCTATACGGTCATTGTTGGTTATCCAAGGGGTCTGCGAGGGAGTCTGTTTGTAGGTGGGATTGGTCGCTTGAGGTATTAGGTATAGCGCCCTTTGCGGAACCATGTCTTAGTCATATTAATCAGATCATAACATTCCTCGGTCACGTGGTCATGAATGTCGTGGTATACGTAGTATGGGCGTCCGGGGCGATCGGGCTTGGGATACAGTTTCCTATTATTGGGGTCATTTTAGATGATGAGGAGGAGGTCCGCCCGTGCGAGAGTAAGGTCGTTGGGTGAATACCGTTCCCATAATGAGGCTCTTGGTCTTCCATTCTGTGGGTGCTCGGTTTTATCTCGAGGACCATACGTCATGCACCTTTTGTTCCTGCCATCATCAGGGTTGCGTTGCTAATCGCGCGCATCTCTTAGGTATTTATAAGTTTTTGGACGAGCGACAAGCAAGGGGGCGAAAGCGGTACTAAGGAGGGCGGCTATTTGTGAGGCGGATGCTCGATTGTCTGCTTCCACATTCTGGTATTTTCCTACTTTCTCGTAGAGGTTCTTGAGTATTTCAGGTCATTTCATGTGCAAGGACTCGAAAAGTTTTGAACAGGGAAGGCAGGTACCTATAAAAGTGAGACAATCGGTTGGTGCGTTGATGCGTGCAATAAGGGTGAGCTCGCTTTTAAACCTTGAGAGGAATGAGTCGATGGTTCTGCCGACCTGCTGCTTCAAAGAGAACAGCTCCCCTAACTATTTCTTGGATTACTGGTTGTGTAGGTACTTCTAAATGAATGCCAGTGAGAGTTGCTCAAACATGGAGATAGAGTTGGGTTCGAGGCTTTGGAACCAGACGAGGGCCCCGTCGGACAAGATCGAGGGGAATAGGCGATAAATGTGTTCGTCACTTTGATACTGTAAGTCAATGTTGTACTAGAATTTGGAGAGGTTCTGGCCTGGGTCTTAACTCCCGATAAAGGCCTCTATCTTTGGTCGGGGGTAGTTCTAGCCCAGAATGTAACTCCGGATGGCCGCGGTAAAAGGTATGTTGTAGATCCGACGGAGGGTCTCCTTGGTTAACCACTTAGTATGGTTATTACCTTGTATATTTTTTATTAGTACCTCTATAGAGGCGATCGTTAATGGTAGTAGGTCGTTGATGTCGGGGTCCCATCTTGTGGTAACCCTACCCCTGGTGGATGAGTCATCATAGTAGCTCTCGTGGTACAGTTCGTATTATGGTTTGTACGGAGGCATACCGAGGTACCGCTTGTGGAATCGGTTGTTGTAGGCAAGATGTCTTTCAGCGTAGGGTCTGTAGTTGTGCCCAGGTGGGTAAGAGGGGTTATCGGGGTTGTATGGTTGATGCCACTATGGGGGGTTTGTATAGCCATCACTATGCCAGGCTTTGAAGTCTGCTACGGGTGCTGGGGGTCGTATTCCGCGGTACTATGGGGTGTAATGACCAGGTGGCAACGGGTCATTGCGGCTAAGCTGGAAAACAGGTCGTTGTCGAGGTGGGCATGTCACATGGTGTGTAGGGGGGCTGCGGTGTAGTAGAACGGGAGAGAGCCAGGGGTACTGGCGGTCCTCAGGGTGGCGAGTACGGGTGCTGAATTAGCGTGGGCTGGTGCTCGCATACCAGCCCGTAAACTGGGGGCCAAATACCGTCATCGGGTGCTACTTTATAAGGCGTAGACTCGCTGACAAAAGTAGATGCCGCCAGGCTGCCAAGCAGCCATTGAGGTCCAGCGACAAGGGTGTCTCGTAGTTCATCGTTGGCCAGTTGGAGTTGGCAGATTTGGTTCTCCTTAATGGACATCTGTTCTTGTAATTGTAGCAAAGCTCGCATCGCTCTGCATTAGCTTGTTCTTGCGATTGGTTTTGTGTAGAAACCACCATTTTTGCTTGATTTGGATAAAGGTTGAAGGTGTGAACATAGACGGTGCCAATTGTAGTTTTGTAATTCCTCGCAGAGATGATAATAAGTGTATAATTGTTTGGGCTTGATACGTTCTGTTAGAGGAGGGAACTACTCGACTCTCTCCGGGCTTTTCCTCTTAAACTCTATCTCTTTAAAGAAAGAGGAAGTGCTTAGCCAGGAACTAGAAGAAGAAAATCCCTTTAGGTTACCTTCCTACCTCTATTTATAGGGAGGGTTTAACCTAAGAGTGCCCATGCTCACGTACTTTGTGTAATTCCTAAGATATCCCTTCAGGGTCGTAGGCTCTACATCTCCTCGTGGGCAGAGGGGCTAAAACCTATCATCGTCGATTGTGTTTACTATGACATTGTGGTCGTTAGGCGAGTTCCTGCCAAGACTGCTCATCGTCAGCAGGGGAGCCGCGTGACGACCTGGGCGGTCGACGCTAGTTTGAGTGTTGCTACTTTTGGTGGAGGTCATACAACGACCTTCCACCTCGTGGATAGCGGGAGCATGCTCCAACACATGGATATTACCGTGGATTTCTTCCTTAAGGAGAGTCCTCGAGGAACTTCAGTGCAAATAATGAATAAAAGGGAGAGGAGGGTCCCCTTGGCGAATACCTCTTTTAGGTTTTTAGTATGCCAAAGGAGAACCGTTTAGGCTAAAGCCAGAGAAGTGGTGGAAATACATTAAAGAATCCAGTGACACCATTTTTCCGCAGAATCCCATGGCTTGGAGAGTATCAATGAGAAACGATCATTCAATTCTATCGAACGCGAAACCCTTTTTCACTAATGTTCTAGTGTTGATTGTCTAGCTCACCCACCTCCGTGGCCCCTTTCTTTTTATTAAATAGTAACTAAGGACGCCTGCGCATGTAGGATGTTGTCGAGACTATTCGCCCAGGATAAAAAAGCGTTTTGAGAAAGTACATAAGTCTAACTTCCCAAAAAGGCTTAAGTTACTTCGCCAAGATTTTTCGGATAATTTTATATTGATCGAGTTTAACGCACAGGAAAATCTTACAGGTCATCACGTCATATATGAGGTTGTGAGTATGGGAATGTGAGCCATTGTCAGGGGTCTGGGTGGCTAGTGATTGATTCGTGGAAGGTAGATAAGGAGAGATGTAAATAACATTGGTTAAATAAATTCTATTAAGGGTAGGTCGTTGAGAATTCAAGTCTGTTAATGGGTCGTGGAACATGTCCTTGGTGTGTCTACAGTATACACAAAATATCTATGTGGTTTTGAAATACATCGAGAAGTAAGGAGAATGGAGCCGTGGCCGTGTACAGGGACACTACGGAGCCCCGGAGATCTTTGTTTGCCATACTATGGCGAAAGGATGTCATTTAACCGTCGTACCAATATGGAGGCACTTAACAGGTTGTCGTGGCCCGACAAATGTCATTGTATTGAGGTCGAGCATAGGCACAAAAGATGAGTTAAACTTGCTAATAGATAGAGTACCTTATGAGTGGGTGAAAAAGGGGCTTTGAAATACTCAGTGTCTCCAATGTAGGTCTGTGAAAGGTCATTTTCACAGTGTGTTTACGAATTCTTAATTTTGGGACATTGTTTCCTACACAGATTAGGACACTGAGGGGGGGGGGGGCATCGGCCGATCGGGCTAGCCAATTTTTCCCTAACGTGTGCGACGCAGAGAATTGTGCGTTCTTGGAAAGGAAAATCGAGTGTCGTCAAGAAAGTTTCTTGATGCAGGCAAGGATATGGTTTTCGACAGACTGAACAGATTGGGAAGGTGGGCCAAGCTCTGGTCTTAGGCGGGGCACGTCAGATTATAGCGGGACGAAGTTGTGGCCTCAATCGGATAAGTGGGCGTCCTGGCTGTCTTCGAGTGTGAATGGCAGGTCTAAAGATAGGGAGCCCGGCGGGTCCGAGGTTCCGAGCGGTCCCCATAACGCCCTGACCCTAACCTCTGTCGCCGGCGATATCGGTTGGCAGGAAAGGGGTTGGGGGGAGATATTATTTACTCCAAGGTGATAGGCACGGAGCACCGATTTGCAGAGCAATGAAGAGGTCGGGAGACAGGGTGGACTAGAAAAAGGAGGAGTGGCAGAGTCGACGCGTGGGGACGATGGATGGCAAGCGTCTATTCTGGATTGACGCGTAGCTGGGGATAAGGAACCTGGAGGGGTACGTGCGCAGCTCCCAGAGAAGCCGAGATCGAGCTAGGTAGAAAACGTGGGTAAGAGACAGTGTGGCTATAAAATTGAAAGAACACATATACGCTGTGCACGCTCCTTTCGGTGCTACTGGAACGCAGGTGGTTCCGAGCACACAGACGCCAAGGTGAGGTGAGAATGGCAGTGTAGCAAAATGGGGAGGGAGTTCAGAAATTGATGATGGCGTTTGCAACTATTTCGGGCCATAAGACACAAAAGATGGATCAAGGCGCAGGGAGAGCCGATGGGATCGTGCTCGAGGCGCGGGAGAAGTGACCACATCAAAGCCTGTGAGAAAGATGAGAAAAATAGAAGGAAATGTTCGTTGCACAGGTCACCAGAGCCCACCTGGAGCGCATCCGAGGGGGCCCATCTTGGTTAAATGATAACCAGGTACTATTAGTTGCAGAGATTCATTGAATATATATGCAAATGGACCGGGGAGGGGAAGCCCACGGAAGTGGAGTTTCCACTGGTGATCCGCCCGACGACCTTCCAGTGTCTGATATAGATCATGGACAACCAAGTGCGCTTCGGTCCCACGGCCTAATTGACTAACGCCGGATCTGATACGTATCTACTTGTGAGATCCAATAGGTGTACGTCGCCCTGCGGAAGATTTATGGGAGAAAACGGTGAGGACGAAGACAGCTATCTCCAGCCAATGGACAAGAATAGCGTGTGTGGGGGCGATGATAAGGCTGGTAGTGATAACCATCTGGGATCGCTTATGTCGGTACTAGGGGGAGGGAAGGGGACAAAAACGAATAGCAGGGGCCATATAGCACCCCAAT
>JACGCM010001256.1:0-36848 GCA_014058105.1 Kingdonia uniflora | reverse complement strand
CCGCCTTGATACCCGCCTGATACCGCCTGATAACCGCCTGATACCGCCTGATACCCGCTGATACCCGCTGATACCCGCCTGATACCCGCCTGATACCGCTGATACCCGCCTGATACCCGCCTGATACCGCCTGATACCCGCCTGATACCCGCCTGATACCCGCCTGATACCCGCCTGATACCCGCCTGATACCCGCTGATACCCGCCTGATACCCGCCTGATACCGCCTGATACCCGCCTGATACCCGCCTGATACCCGCCTGATACCCGCCTGATACCCGCCTGATACCGCCTGATACCGCCTGATACCCGCTGATACCCGCCTGATACCCGCCTGATACCCGCCTGATACCCGCCTGATACCCGCCTGATACCCGCCTGATACCCGCTGATACCCGCCTGATACCCGCCTGATACCCGCCTGATACCCGCCTGATACCCGCCTGATACCCGCCTGATACCCGCCTGATACCCGCCTGATACCCGCCTGATACCCGCCTGATACCCGCCTGATACCCGCCTGATACCCGCCTGATACCCGCCTGATCCCCGCCTGATACCCGCCTGATACCCGCCTGATACCCGCCTGATACCCGCCTGATACCCGCCTGATACCCGCCTGATACCCGCCTGATACCCGCCTGATACCCGCCTGATACCCGCCTGATACCCGCCTGATACCGCCTGATACCCGTGATACCCGCTGATACCCGCCTGATACCCGCCTGATACCCGCCTGATACCCGCCTGATACCCGCCTGATACCCGCCTGATACCCGCCTGATACCGCCTGATACCCGCCTGATACCCGCCTGATACCCGCTGATACCCGCCTGATACCCGCCTGATACCGCCTGATACCCGCCTGATACCCGCCTGATACCCGCTGATACCCGCCTGATACCCGCCTGATACCGCCTGATACCCGCCTGATACCCGCCTGATACCCGCTGATACCCGCCTGATACCCGCCTGATACCCGCCTGATACCCGCCTGATACCCGCCTGATACCGCCTGATACCGCCTGATACCCGCCTGATACCCGCCTGATACCCGCCTGATACCCGCCTGATACCCGCCTGATACCCGCTGATACCCGCCTGATACCGCCTGATACCGCCTGATACCCGCCTGATACCCGCCTGATACCCGCCTGATACCCGCCTGATACCCGCCTGATACCCGCCTGATACCCGCCTGATACCCGCCTGATACCGCTGATACCCGCCTGATACCCGCCTGATACCCGCCTGATACCGCCTGATACCCGCCTGATACCCGCCTGATACCCGCCTGATACCCGCCTGATACCCCCTGATACCCGCCTGATACCCGCCTGATACCCGCCTGCTACCCGCCTGATACCCGCCTGATACCGCCTGATACCCGCCTGATACCCGTGATACCCGCCTGATACCCGCCTGATACCCGCCTGATACCCGCCTGATACCCGCCTGATACCCGCCTGATACCCGCCTGATACCCGCCTGATACCCGCCTGATACCCGCCTGATACCCGCCTGATACCGCCTGATACCCGCCTGATACCCGCCTGATACCCGCCTGATACCCGCCTGATACCCGCCTGATACCCGCTGATACCCGCCTGATACCCGCCTGATACCCGCCTGATACCCGCCTGATACCCGCCTGATACCCGCCTGATACCCGCCTGATACCCGCTGATACCCGCCTGATACCCGCCTGATACCCGCCTGATACCCGCCTGATACCGCCTGATACCCGCCTGATACCGCCTGATACCCGCCTGATACCCGCCTGATACCCGCCTGATACCCGCCTGATACCCGCCTGATACCCGCCTGATACCCGCCTGATACCGCTGATACCCGCCTGATACCCGCCTGATACCGCCTGATACCCGCCTGATACCCGCCTGATACCCGCATGATACCGCCTGATACCCGCCTGATACCCGCTGATACCCGCCTGATACCCGCCTGATACCGCCTGATACCCGCCTGATACCCGCCTGATACCCGCCTGATACCGCCTGATACCGCCTGATACCCGCCTGATACCCGCCTGATACCGCCTGATACCGCCTGATACCCGCCTGATACCCGCTGATACCGCCTGATACCCGCCTGATACCCGCCTGATACCCGCCTGATACCCGCCTGATACCCGCCTGATACCCGCTGATACCCGCCTGATACCCGCCTGATACCCGCCTGATACCCGCCTGATACCCGCCTGATACCCGCCTGATACCCGCCTGATACCGCCTGATACCCGCTGATACCCGCTGATACCGCCTGATACCCGCCTGATACCCGCCTGATACCGCCTGATACCCGCCTGATACCGCCTGATACCCGCCTGATACCCGCCTGATACCCGCCTGATACCCGCCTGATACCCGCCTGATACCCGCCTGATACCCGCCTGATAACGCCTGATACCCGCCTGATACCCGCCTGATACCCGCCGATACCGCTGATACCCGCCTGATACCCGCCTGATACCGCCTGATACCCGCCTGATACCCGCCTGATACCCGCCTGATACCCGCTGATACCCGCCTGATACCCGCCTGATACCCGCCTGATACCGCCTGACCCGCCTGATACCCGCTGATACCCGCCTGATACCCGCCTGATACCCGCCTGATACCGCCTGATACCGCCTGATACCCGCCTGATACCCGCCTGATACCCGCCTGATACCCGCCTGATACCCGCCTGATACCGCCTGATACCGCCTGATACCCGCCTGATACCCGCCTGATACCCGCCTGATACCCGCCTGATACCCGCCTGATACCCGCCTGATACCCGCTGATACCCGCCTGATACCGCCTGATACCCGCCTGATACCCGCTGATACCCGCCTGATACCCGCCTGATACCGCCTGATACCCGCCTGATACCCGCCTGATACCCGCCTGATACCCGCCTGATACCCGCTGATACCCGCCTGATACCCGCCTGATACCCGCCTGATACCCGCCTGATACCCGCCTGATACCGCCTGATACCCGCCTGATACCCGCCTGATACCCGCCTGATACCCGCCTGATACCGCCTGATACCCGCCTGATACCCGCCTGATACCCGCCTGATACCGCCTGATACCGCCTGATACCCGCCTGATACCCGCCTGATACCCGCCTGATACCCGCCTGATACCCGCCTGATACCCGCCTGATACCCGCCTGATACCCGCCTGATACCGCCTGATACCGCCTGATACCCGCCTGATACCCGCCTGATACCCGCCTGATACCCGCCTGATACCCGCCTGATACCCGCTGATACCCGCCTGATACCCGCCTGATACCCGCCTGATACCGCCTGATACCCGCCTGATACCCGCCTGATACCCGCCTGATACCCGCTGATACCCGCCTGATACCCGCCTGATACCGCCTGATACCCGCCTGATACCCGCCTGATACCCGCCTGATACCCGCCTGATACCCGCCTGATACCCGCCTGATACCCGCCTGATACCCGCCTGATACCCGCCTGATACCCGCCTGATACCCGCCTGATACCCGCCTGATACGCCTGATACCCCTGATACCCGCCTGATACCCGCCTGATACCGCCTGATACCCGCCTGATACCCGCCTGATACCCGCCTGATACCCGCCTGATACCCGCTGATACCCCCGCCGATACCCCCCCGCCTGATACCCGCCTGATACCGCCTGATACCCGCCTGATACCCGCCTGACCCGCCTGATACCCGCTGATACCCGCCTGATACCCGCCTGATACCCGCCTGATACCCGCTGATACCCGCCTGATACCCGCCTGATACCCGCCTGATACCGCCTGATACCCGCCTGATACCCGCCTGATACCCGCCTGATACCCGCCTGATACCCGCCTGATACCCGCCTGATACCCGCCTGATACCCGCCTGATACCCGCCTGATACCGCCTGATACCGCCTGATACCCGCCTGATACCCGCCTGATACCCGCCTGATACCCGCCTGATACCCGCCTGATAACCGCCTGATACCCGCCTGATACCCGCCTGATACCCGCCTGATACCCGCCTGATACCCGCCTGATACCCGCCTGATACCGCCTGATACCCGCCTGATACCGCCTGATACCCGCCTGATACCCGCCTGATACCCGCCTGATACCCGCCTGATACCCGCCTGATACCCGCCTGATACCCGCCTGATACCCGCCTGATACCCGCCTGATACCGCCTGATACCCGCCTGATACCGCCTGATACCCGCCTGATACCCGCTGATACCCGCCTGATACCCGCCTGATACCCGCCTGATACCCGCCTGATACCCGCTGATACCCGCCTGATACCCGCCTGATACCCGCCTGATACCCGCCTGATGATACCGCCTGATACCCGCCTGATACCCGCCTGATACCCGCCTGATACCCGCCTGATACCCGCCTGATACCGCCTGATACCCGCCTGATACCGCCTGATACCCGCCTGATACCCGCCTGATACCCGCCTGATACCCGCCTGATACCGCCTGATACCCGCCTGATACCCGCCTGATACCCGCCTGATACCGCCTGATACCCGCCTGATACCCGCCTGATACCGCCCCTGATACCCGCCTGATACCCGCCTGATACCGCCTGATACCCGCCTGATACCCGCCTGATACCGCCTGATACCCGCCTGATACCCGCCTGATACCGCCTGATACCGCCTGATACCCGCCTGATACCCGCCTGATACCCGCTGATACCCGCTGATACCCGCCTGATACCCGCCTGATACCGCCTGATACCGCCTGATACCCGCCTGATACCCGCCTGATACCCGCCTGATACCGCCTGATACCCGCCTGATACCCGCCTGATACCCGCCTGATACCGCTGATACCCGCCTGATACCCGCCTGATACCGCCTGATACCCGCCTGATACCCGCCTGATACCCGCCTGATACCCGCCTGATACCCGCCTGATACCCGCCTGATACCCGCCTGATACCCGCCTGATACCGCCTGATACCGCCTGATAACCGCCTGATACCCGCTGATACCGCCTGATACCCGCCTGATACCCGCCTGATACCCGCCTGATACCCGCCTGATACCCGCCTGATACCCGCCTGATACCCGCCTGATACCCGCCTGATACCCGCCTGATAACCGCCTGATACCCGCCTGATACCCGCCTGATACCCGCCTGATACCCGCCTGATACCCGCCTGATACCCGCCTGATACCCGCCTGATACCCGCCTGATACCCGCCTGATACCCGCCTGATACCCGCCGGATACCGCCTGATACCCGCCTGATACCCGCCTGATACCCGCCTGATACCCGCCTGATACCCGCCTGATACCCGCCTGATACCCGCCTGATACCGCTGATACCGCCTGATACCCGCCTGATACCCGCCTGATACCCGCCTGATACCCGCCTGATACCCGCCTGATACCGCCTGATACCCGCCTGATACCCGCTGATACCCGCCTGATACCCGCCTGATACCCGCCTGATACCCGCCTGATACCGCCTGATACCCGCCTGATACGCCTGATACCCGCTGATACCGCCTGATACCGCCTGATACCCGCCTGATACCCGCCTGATACCCGCCTGATACCCGCTGATACCCGCCTGATACCCGCCTGATACCCGCCTGATACCCGCCTGATACCGCCTGATACCGCCTGATACCGCCTGATACCCGCCTGATACCCGCCTGATACCGCCTGATACCGCCTGATACCCGCCTGATACCCGCCTGATACCCGCCTGATACCCGCCTGATACCCCCTGATACCCGCCTGATACCCGCCTGATACCCGCCTGATACCCGCCTGATACCCGCCTGATACCCGCCTGATACCCGCCTGATACCCGCCTGATACCCGCCTGATACCCGCCTGATACCCGCTCGATACCCGCCTGATACCCGCCTGATACCCGCCTGATACCCGCCTGATACCCGCCTGATACCGCCTGATACCGCCTGATACCCGCCTGATACCCGCCTGATACCCGCCTGATACCCGCCTGATACCGCCTGATACCCGCCTGATACCCGCCTGATACCCGCCTGATACCCGCCTGATACCCGCCTGATACCCGCCTGATACCCGCCTGATACCGCCTGATACCGCCTGATACCCGCCTGATACCCGCTGATACCCGCCTGATACCCGCCTGATACCCGCCTGATACCCGCCTGATACCCGCCTGATACCCGCCTGATACCCGCCTGATACCCGCCTGATACCCGCCTGATACCCGCCTGATACCCGCCTGATACCCGGCTGATACCCGCCTGATACCCGCCTGATACCCGCCTGATACCCGCCTGATACCCGCCTGATACCCGCCTGATACCCGCCTGATACCCGCCTGATACCCGCCTGATACCCCCCTGATACCCGCCTGATACCCGCCTGATACCCGCCTGATACCCGCCTGATACCCGCCTGATACCCGCCTGATACCCGCCTGATACCCGCCTGATACCCCCCTGATACCCGCCTGATACCCGCCTGATACCCGCCTGATACCCGCCTGATACCCGCCTGATACCCGCCTGATACCCGCCTGATACCGCCTGATACCCGCCTGATACCGCCTGATACCCGCCTGATACCCGCTGATACCCGCCTGATACCCGCCTGATACCCGCCTGATACCCGCTGATACCCGCCTGATACCCGCCTGATACCGCCTGATACCCGCCTGATACCGCTGATACCCGCCTGATACCCGCCTGATACCCGCCTGATACCCGCCTGATACCCGCCTGATACCGCCTGATACCCGCCTGATACCCGCCTGATACCCGCCTGATGATACCGCCTGATACCGCCTGATACCCTGATACCCGCCTGATACCCGCCTGATACCCGCCTGATACCCGCCTGATACCCGCCTGATACCCGCCTGATACCCGCCTGATACCCGCCTGATACCCGCCTGATACCCGCCTGATACCCGCCTGATACCCGCCTGATACCCGCCTGATACCCGCCTGATACCCGCCTGATACCGCCTGATACCCGCTGATACCCGCCTGATACCCGCCTGATACCCGCCTGATACCCGCCTGATACCCGCCTGATACCCGCCTGATACCCGCCTGATACCCGCCTGATACCCGCCTGATACCCGCCTGATACCCGCCTGATACCCGCCTGATACCGCCTGATACCCGCCTGATACCGCCTGATACCCGCCTGATACCCGCTGATACCCGCCTGATACCCGCCTGATACCCGCCTGATACCCGCCTGATACCCGCCTGATACGCCTGATACCCGCCTGATACCCGCCTGATACCCGCCTGATACCCGCCTGATACCCGCCGATACCCGCCTGATACCCGCCTGATACCCGCCTGATACCCGCCTGATACCCGCCGATACCCGCCTGATACCCGCCTGATACCCGCCTGATACCCGCCTGATACCCGCCTGATACCGCCTGATACCCGCCTGATACCCGCCTGATACCCGCCTGATACCCGCTGATACCCGCCTGATACCCGCCTGATACCCGCCTGATACCCGCTGATACCCGCCTGATACCCGCCTGATACCCGCCTGATACCCGCCTGATACCCGCCTGATACCCGCCTGATACCCGCCTGATACCCGCCTGATACCCGCCTGATACCCGCCTGATACCGCCTGATACCCGCCTGATACCCGCCTGATACCCGCTGATACCCGCCTGATACCGCCTGATACCGCCTGATACCCGCCTGATACCCGCCTGATACCGCTGATACCCGCCTGATACCCGCCTGATACCGCCTGATACCGCCTGATACCCGCCTGATACCCGCCTGATACCCGCCTGATACCCGCCTGATACCCGCCTGATACCCGCCTGATACCCGCCTGATACCGCCTGATACCCGCCTGATACCCGCCTGATACCCGCCTGATACCCGCCTGATACCCGCCTGATACCCGCCTGATACCCGCCTGATACCCGCCTGATACCGCCTGATACCCGCCTGATACCCGCCTGATACCCGCTGATACCCGCCTGATACCCGCCTGATAACCGCCTGATACCCGCCTGATACCCGCCTGATACCCGCCTGATACCCGCCTGATACCCGCCTGATACCCGCCTGATACCCGCCTGATACCCGCCTGATACCCGCTGATACCCGCCTGATACCCGCCTGATACCCGCCTGATACCGCCTGATACCCGCCTGATACCCGCCTGATACCCGCCTGATACCCGCTGATACCCGCCTGATACCCGCCTGATACCCGCCTGATACCCGCCTGATACCCGCCTGACCCGCCTGATACCCGCCTGATACCCGCCTGATACCCCCTGATACCCGCCTGATACCCGCCTGATACCCGCCTGATACCGCCTGATACCCGCTGATACCCGCCTGATACCCGCCTGATACCGCCTGATACCGCCTGATACCCGCCTGATACCCGCCTGATACCCGCCTGATACCGCCTGATACCCGCCTGATACCCGCTGATACCGCCTGATACCCGCCTGATACCCTGATACCCGCCTGATACCCGCCTGATACCCGCCTGATACCCGCCTGATACCCGCCTGATACCGCCTGATACCCGCCTGATACCCGCCTGATACCCGCCTGATACCCGCCTGATACCCGCCTGATACCCGCCTGATACCGCCTGATACCCGCCTGATACGCCTGATACCCGCCTGATACCGCTGATACCCGCCTGATACCCGCCTGATACCGCCTGATACCCGCCTGATACCCGCCTGATACCGCCTGATACCCGCCTGATACCCGCCTGATACCCGCCTGATACCCTGATACCCGCCTGATACCCGCCGATACCCGACCCGCCTGATACCCGCCTGATACCCGCCTGATACCCGCCTGATACCCGCCTGATACCCGCTGATACCGCCTGATACCCGCCTGATACCGCCTGATACCCGCCTGATACCCGCTGATACCCGCCTGATACCCGCCTGATACCCGCCTGATACCCGCCTGATGCCTGATACCCGCCTGATACCCGCCTGATACCCGCCTGATACCCGCCTGATACCCGCCTGATACCCGCCTGATACCCGCCTGATACCCGCCTGATACCCGCCTGATACCCGCCTGATACCGCCTGATACCCGCCTGATACCCGCCTGATACCCGCCTGATACCCGCCTGATACCCGCCTGATACCCGCCTGATGCCTGATACCCGCCTGATACCCGCCTGATACCCGCCTGATACCCGCCTGATACCCGCCTGATACCCGCCTGATACCCGCCTGATACCCCTGATACCCGCTGATACCCGCCTGATACGCCTGATACCGCCTGATACCCGCCTGATACCCGCCTGATACCCGCCTGATACCCGCCTGATACCGCCTGATACCCGCCTGATACCCGCTGATACCCGCTGATACCCGCCTGATACCCGCTGATACCCGCCTGATACCCGCCTGATACCCGCTGATACCGCCTGATACCCGCCTGATACCCGCCTGATACCCGCCTGATACCCGCCTGATACCCGCCTGATACCCGCCTGATACCCGCCTGATACCCGCCTGATACCCCCGCCTGATACCCGCCTGATACCGCCTGATACCCGCCTGATACCCGCCTGATACCGCCTGATACCCGCCTGATACCCGCCTGATACCCGCCTGATACCCGCTGATACCCGCCTGATACCCGCCTGATACCGCCTGATACCCGCTGATACCCGCCTGATACCCGCCTGATACCCGCCTGATACCCGCCTGATACCCGCCTGATACCCGCCTGATACCCGCCTGATACCCGCCTGATACCCGCCTGATACCCGCCTGATACCCGCCTGATACCCGCCTGCTACCCGCCTGATACCCGCCTGATACCCGCCTGATACCCGCTGATCCCGCCTGATACCCGCCTGATACCCGCCTGATACCCGCCTGATACCCGCCTGATACCCGCCTGATACCCGCCTGATACCCGCCTGATACCCCCTGATACCGCCTGATACCCGCCTGATACCCGCCTGATACCCGCTGATAACGCCGCTGATACCGCCTGATACCCGCTGATACCGCCTGATACCCGCCTGATACCCGCCTGATACCGCCTGATACCCGCCTGATACCCGCCTGATACCGCCTGATACCCGCCTGATACCGCCTGATACCCGCCTGATACCCCTGATACCCCCTGATACCCGCTGATACCCGCCTGATACCCGCCTGATACCCGCCTGATACCCGCCTGATACCCGCCTGATACCCGCCTGATACCGCCTGATACCCGCCTGATACCGCCTGATACCCGCCTGATACCCGCCTGATACCCGCCTGATACCCGCCTGATACCCGCCTGATACCCGCCTGATACCCGCCTGATACCGCCTGATACCCGCTGATACCCGCCTGATACCCGCCTGATACCCGCCTGATACCCGCCTGATACCCGCCTGATACCCGCCTGATACCCGCCTGATACCCGCCTGATACCCGCCTGATACCCGCCTGATACCCGCCTGATACCCGCCTGATACCGCCTGATACCCGCCTGATACCCGCCTGATACCCGCCTGATACCCGCCTGATACCCGCTGATACCCGCCTGATACCCGCCTGATACCCGCCTGATACCCGCTGATACCCGCCTGATACCGCCTGATACCGCCTGATACCCGCCTGATACCGCCTGATACCGCCTGATACCCGCCTGATACCGCCTGATACCGCCTGATACCCGCCTGATACCCGCCTGATACCGCCTGATACCCGCCTGATACCCGCCTGATACCCGCCTGATACCCGCCTGATACCCGCCTGATACCCGCCTGATACCCGCCTGATACCCGCCTGATACCCGCCTGATACCCGCCTGATACCCGCCTGATACCCGCCTGATACCGCTGATACCCGCCTGATACCCGCCTGATACCCGCCTGATACCCGCCTGATACCCGCCTGATACCCGCCTGATACCCGCCTGATACCCGCCTGATACCCGCCTGATACCCGCCTGATACCCGCCTGATACCCGCCTGATACCCGCCTGATACCCGCCTGATAACCGCCTGATACCCGCCTGATACCCGCCTGATACCGCCTGATACCCGCTGATACCCGCCTGACCCGCCTGATACCCGCTGATACCGCTGATACCCGCCTGATACCGCCTGATACCCGCCTGATACCCGCCTGATACCCGCCTGATACCCGCCTGATACCCGCCTGATACCCGCCTGATACCCGCCTGATACCCGCCTGATACCCGCCTGATACCCGCCTGATACCCGCCTGATACCCGCCTGATACCCGCCTGATACCGCTGATACCCGCCTGATACCGCCTGATACCCGCCTGATACCCGCCTGATACCCGCCTGATACCGCCGCCTGATACCCGCCTGATACCGCCTGATACCGCCTGATACCCGCCTGATACCCGCCTGATACCCGCCTGATACCCGCCTGATACCGCCTGATACCCGCCTGATACCCGCCTGATACCCGCCTGATACCCGCCTGATACCCGCCTGATACCCGCCTGATACCCGCCTGATACCCGCCTGATACCCGCCTGATACCGCCTGATACCGCCTGATACCCGCCTGATACCCGCCTGATACCCGCCTGATACCCGCCTGATACCCGCCTGATACCCGCCTGATACCGCCTGATACCCGCCTGATACCCGCCTGATACCCGCCTGATACCCGCCTGATACCCGCCTGATACCCGCCTGATACCCGCCTGATACCCGCCTGATACCCGCCTGATACCCGCCTGATACCCGCCTGATACCGCCTGATACCCGCCTGATACCCGCCTGATACCGCCTGATACCCGCCTGATACCCGCCTGATACCCGCCTGATACCGCCTGATACCCGCCTGATACCCGCCTGATACCCGCCTGATACCCGCCTGATACCCGCCTGATACCCGCCTGATACCCGCCTGATACCCGCCTGATACCCGCCTGATACCGCCTGATACCCGCCTGATACCCGCCTGATACCGCCTGATACCCGCCTGATACCGCCTGATACCCGCCTGATACCGCCTGATACCCGCTGATACCCGCCTGATACCCGCCTGATACCCGCCTGATACCCGCCTGATACCCGCCTGATACCCGTGATACCCGCCTGATACCGCCTGATACCCGCCTGATACCGCGCTGATACCCGCCTGATACCGCTGATACCGCCTGATACCCGCCTGATACCCGCCTGATACCGCCTGATACCGCCTGATACCCGCCTGATAACCGCCTGATACCCGCCTGATACCCGCCTGATACCCGCCTGATACCCGCCTGATACCCGCCTGATACCCGCCTGATACCCGCCTGATACCCGCCTGATACCCGCCTGATACCCGCTGATACCCGCCTGATACCCGCCTGATACCCGCCTGATACCCGCCTGATACCGCCTGATACCCGCCTGATACCCGCCTGATACCCGCCTGATACCGCCTGATACCGCCTGATACCCGCCTGATACCCGCCTGATACCCGCCTGATACCGCCTGATACCCGCTGATACCCGCCTGATACCCGCCTGATACCCGCCTGATACCCGCTGATACCCGCCTGATACCCGCCTGATACCCGCCTGATACCCGCCTGATACCCGCCTGATACGCCTGATACCCGCCTGATACCGCTGATACCCGCCTGATACCGCTGATACCCGCCTGATACCCGCCTGATACCCGCCTGATACCCGCCTGATACCCGCCTGATACCCGCCTGATACCCGCCTGATACCCGCCTGATACCCGCCTGATACCCGCCTGATACCCGCCTGATACCCGCCTGATACCCGCCTGATACCCGCCTGATACCCGCATGATGCCTGATACCCGCCTGATACCCGCCTGATACCCGCCTGATACCCGATACCCGCCTGATACCCGCCTGATACCCGCTGATACCCGCTGATACCCGCCTGATACCCGCCTGATACCCGCCTGATACCCGCCTGATACCCGCCTGATACCCGCCTGATAACCGCCTGATACCCGCCTGATACCCGCCTGATACCCGCCTGATACCCGCCTGATACCCGCCTGATACCCGCCTGATACCCGCCTGATACCCGCCTGATTCCCGCCTGATGCCCGCCTGATACCCGCCTGATACCCGCCTGATACCCGCCTGATACCCGCCTGATACCCGCCTGATACCCGCCTGATACCGCCTGATACCGCCTGATACCCGCCTGATACCCGCCTGATACCCGCCTGATACCCGCCTGATACCCGCCTGATACGCCCTGATACCGCCTGATACCCGCCTGATACCCGCCTGATACCCGCCTGATACCCGCCTGATACCGCCTGATACCCGCCTGATACCCGCCTGATACCGCCTGATACCCGCCTGATACCGCCTGATGATACCCGCCTGATACCCGCCTGCCCGCCTGATACCCGCCTGATACCCGCCTGATACCCGCCTGATACCCGCCTGATACCCGCCTGATACCCGCTGATACCGCCTGATACCCGCCTGATACCCGCCTGATACCGCCTGATACCCGCCTGATACCCGCCTGATACCCGCCTGATACCCGCCTGATACCGCCTGATACCCGCCTGATACCCGCCTGATACCCGCCTGATACCCGCCTGATACCCGCCTGATACCCGCCTGATACCCGCCTGATACCCGCCTGATACCCGCCTGATACCCGCCTGATACCCGCCTGATACCCGCTGATACCCGCCTGATACCCGCCTGATACCGCCTGATACCCGCCTGATACCCGCCTGATACCGCCTGATACCCGCCTGATACCCGCCTGATACCCGCCTGATACCCGCCTGATACCCGCCTGATACCCGCCTGATACCGCCTGATACCCGCCTGATACCCGCCTGATACCCGCCTGATACCCGCCTGATACCGCCTGATACCCGCCTGATACCCGCCTGATACCCGCCTGATACCCGCCTGATACCCGCCTGATACCCGCCTGATACCGCCTGATACCCGCCTGATACCGCCTGATACCCGCCTGATACCCGCTGATACCGCCTGATACCCGCCTGATACCCGCTGATACCCGCCTGATACCCGCCTGATACCCGCCTGATACCCGCCTGATACCCGCCGATACCCGCCTGATACCCGCCTGATACCCGCCTGATACCGCCTGATACCCGCCTGATACCCGCCTGATACCCGCCTGATACCCGCCTGATACCCGCTGATACCCGCCTGATACCCGCCTGATACCCGCCTGATACCGCCTGATACCCGCCTGATACCCGCCTGATACCCGCCTGATACCCGCTGATACCCGCCTGATACCCGCCTGATACCCGCCTGATACCGCCTGATACCCGCCTGATACCCGCCTGATACCCGCCTGATACCCGCCTGATACCCGCTGATACCCGCCTGATACCCGCCTGATACCGCTGATACCCGCCTGATACCCGCCTGATACCCGCCTGATACCCGCCTGATACCCGCTGATACCCGCCTGATACCGCCTGATACCGCCTGATACCCGCCTGATACCGCCTGATACCCGCCTGATACCCGCCTGATAACCCGCCTGATACCCGCCTGATACCCGCCTGATACCCGCCTGATACCCGCCTGATACCCGCCTGATACCCGCTGATACCCGCCTGATACCCGCCTGATACCCGCCTGATACCCGCCTGATACCGCCTGATACCCGCCTGATACCCGCTGATACCCGCTGATACCCGCCTGATACCCGCCTGATACCCGCCTGATACCCGCCTGATACCCGCCTGATACCCGCCTGATACCCGCCTGATACCCGCCTGATACCCGCTGATACCCGCCTGATACCCGCCTGATACCCGCCTGATACCCGCCTGATACCGCCTGATACCGCCTGATACCCGCCTGATACCCGCCTGATACCCGCCTGATACCCGCTGATACCCGCTGATACCCGCTGATACCCGCCTGATACCCGCCTGATACCCGCCTGATACCCGCCTGATACCGCCTGATACCCGCCTTACCCGCTGATACCCGCCTGATACCCGCCTGATACCCGCCTGATACCGCCTGATACCCGCCTGATACCCGCCTGATACCCGCCTGATACCCGCCTGATACCGCCTGATACCCGCTGATACCCGCCTGATACCCGCCTGATACCCGCCTGATACCGCCTGATACCCGCCTGATACCCGCCTGATACCCGCCTGATACCCGCTGATACCCGCCTGATACCCGCCTGATACCCGCCTGATACCCGCCTGATACCCGCCTGATACCCGCCTGATACCCGCTGATACCCGCCTGATACCCGCCTGATACCCGCCTGATACCCGCCTGATACCGCCTGATACCCGCCTGATACCCGCTGATACCCGCCTGATACCCGCCTGATACCCGCCTGATACCCGCTGATACCCGCCTGATACCCGCCTGATACCCGCCTGATACCCGCCTGATACCCGCCTGATACCCGCTGATACCCGCCTGATACCGCCTGATACCCGCCTGATACCCGCCTGATACCCGCCTGATACCCGCTGATACCCGCCTGATACCCGCCTGATACCGCCTGATACCCGCTGATACCCGCCTGATACCCGCCTGATACCGCCTGATACCCGCTGATACCCGCCTGATACCCGCCTGATACCGCCTGATACCCGCTGATACCCGCCTGATACCCCGCCTGATACCCGCCTGATACCCGCCTGATACCCGCCTGATACCCGCCTGATACCCGCCTGATACCCGCCTGATACCCGCCTGATACCCGCCTGATACCCGCTGATACCCGCCTGATACCCGCCTGATACCCGCTGATACCCGCCTGATACCCGCCTGATACCCCTGATACCCGCCTGATACCGCCTGATACCCGCCTGATACCGCCTGATACCCGCCTGATACCCGCCTGATACCCGCCTGATACCGCCTGATACCCGCCTGATACCGCCTGATACCCGCCTGATACCGCCTGATACCCGCCTGATACCCGCTGATACCCGCCTGATACCCGCCTGATACCGCCTGATATACCGCCTGATACCCGCCTGATACCCGCCTGATACCCGCCTGATACCCGCTGATACCGCCTGATACCGCCTGATACCCGCTGATACCCGCCTGATACCCGCCTGATACCCGCCTGATACCGCCTGATACCCGCCTGATACCCGCTGATACCCGCCTGATACCGCCTGATACCCGCCTGATACGCCCGCCTGATACCGCCTGATACCCGCCTGATACCCGCCTGATACCCGCCTGATACCCGCCTGATACCCGCCTGATACCCGCCTGATACCCGCCTGATACCCGCCTGATACCCGCCTGATACCCGCCTGATACCCGCCTGATACCCGCCTGCTGATACCCGCCTGCCTGATACCCGCCTGCCTGATACCCGCCTGCCTGATACCCGCCTGATACCCGCCTGATACCCGCCTGATACCCGCCTGATACCCGCTGATACCCGCCTGATACCGCCTGATACCCGCCTGATACCCGCTGATACCCGCCTGATACCCGCCTGATACCCGCCTGATACCCGCCTGATACCCGCCTGATACCCGCCTGATACCCGCCTGATACCCGCCTGATACCCGCCTGATACCCGCCTGATACCCGCCTGATACCCGCCTGATACCCGCCTGATACCCGCCTGATACCCGCCTGATACCCGCCTGATACCCGCCTGATACCCGCCTGATACCCGCCTGATACCGCCTGATACCGCCTGATACCGCCTGATACCCGCCTGATACCCGCCTGATACCGCCTGATACCGCCTGATACCCGCCTGATACCCGCCTGATACCCGCCTGATACCCGCCTGATACCGCCTGATACCGCCTGATACCCGCCTGATACCCGCTGATACCCGCCTGATACCCGCCTGATACCCGCTGATACCCGCCTGATACCCGCCTGATACCCGCCTGATACCCGCCTGATACCCGCCTGATACCCGCCTGATACCCGCCTGATACCGCCTGATACCCGCTGATACCCGCCTGATACCCGCCTGATACCCGCCTGATACCCGCCTGATACCCGCCTGATACCCGCCTGATACCCGCCTGATACCCGCCTGATACCCGCTGATACCCGCCTGATACCCGCCTGATACCCGCCTGATACCCGCCTGATACCCGCCTGATACCCGCCTGATACCCGCCTGATACCCGCCTGATACCCGCCTGATACCCGCCTGATACCCGCCTGATACCCGCCTGATACCCGCCTGATACCCGCTGATACCCGCCTGATACCCGCCTGATCCCCGCCTGATACCCGCCTGATCCCGCCTGATACCCGCCTGATACCCGCCTGATACCCGCCTGATACCCGCCTGATGATACCCGCCTGATACCCGCCTGATACCCGCCTGATACCCGCCTGATACCCGCCTGATACCGCCTGATACCCGCCTGATACGTACCGCCTGATACCCGCCTGATACCCGCCTGATACCCGCCTGATACCCGCCTGATACCCGCTGATACCCGCCTGATACCGCCGATACCCGCCTGATACCCGCCTGATACCCGCCTGATACCGCCTGATACCCGCCTGATACCCGCCTGATACCCGCCTGATACCCGCCTGATACCCGCCGCTGATACCCGCCTGATACCCGCCTGATACCCGCCTGATACCCGCCTGATACCCGCCTGATACCCGCCTGATACCACCCGCCTGATACCCGCTGATACCCGCCTGATACCCCGCCTGATACCCGCCTGATACCCGCCTGATACCGCTGATACCGCCTGATACCCGCCTGATACCCGCCTGATACCGCCTGATACCCGCCTGATACCCGCCTGATACCCGCCTGATACCGCCTGATACCCGCCTGATACCGCCTGATACCCGCCTGATACCCGCCTGATACCCGCCTGATACCCGCCTGATACCCGCCTGATACCCGCTGATACCCGCCTGATACCCGCCTGATACCCGCCTGATACCCGCCTGATACCCGCCTGATACCGCCTGATACCGCCTGATACCCGCCTGATACCCGCCTGATACCCGCTGATACCCGCTGATACCCGCCTGATACCCGCCCTGATACCGCTGATACCCGCCTGATACCCGCCTGATACCCGCCTGATACCGCCTGATACCCGCCTGATACCGCCTGATACCCGCCTGATACCCGCCTGATACCCGCCTGATACCCGCTGATACCCGCCTGATACCCGCCTGATACCCGCCTGATACCCGCCTGATACCCGCTGATACCGCCTGATACCCGCCTGATACCCGCCTGATACCCGCCTGCCTGATACCCGCTGATGCCTGATACCCGCTGATACCCGCCTGATACCCGCCTGATACCCGCCTGATACCCGCCTGATACCCGCCTGATACCCGCCTGATACCGCCTGATACCGCCTGATACCCGCCTGATACCCGCCTGATACCCGCCTGATACCCGCCTGATACCGCCTGATACCCGCTGATACCCGCCTGATACCGCCTGATACCCGCCTGATACCCGCCTGATACCCGCCTGATACCCGCCTGATACCCGCCTGATACCCGCCTGATACCGCCTGATACCCGCCTGATACCCGCCTGATACCGCGCTGATACCCGCCTGATACCCGCCTGATACCCGCCTGATACCCGCCTGATACCGCCTGATACCCGCCTGATACCCGCTGATACCCGCCTGATACCCGCCTGATACCCGCCTGATACCCGCCTGATACCGCCTGATACCCGCTGATACCGCCTGATACCCGCCTGATACCCGCCTGATACCCGCCTGATACCGCCTGATACCCGCCTGATACCCGCCTGATACCCGCCTGATACCCGCCTGATACCCGCCTGATACCCGCCTGATACCCGCCTGATAACGCCTGATACCCGCCTGATACCCGCCTGATACCCGCCTGATACCGCCTGATACCCGCCTGATACCCGCCTGATACCCGCCTGATACCCGCCTGATACCCGCCTGATACCGCTGATACCCGCCTGATACCCGCCTGATACCCGCCTGATACCCGCCTGATACCGCCTGATACCCGCCTGATACCCGCCTGATACCCGCCTGATACCCGCCTGATACCGCCTGATACCCGCCTGATACCGCCTGATACCCGCCTGATACCCGCCTGATACCCGCCTGATACCCGCCTGATACCCGCTGATACCCGCCTGATACCCGCCTGATACCGCCTGATACCCGCATGATACCGCCTGATACCCGCCTGATACCCGCCTGATACCCGCCTGATACCGCCTGATACCGCCTGATACCCGCCTGATACCCGCTGATACCGCCTGATACCCGCCTGATACCCGCCTGATACCGCCTGATACCCGCCTGATACCGCCTGATACCCGCCTGATACCCGCCTGATACCGCGCTGATACCGCCTGATACCCGCCTGATACCCGCCTGATACCGCCTGATACACGCTGATACCCGCCTGATACCCGCCTGATACCCGCCTGATACCCGCCTGATACCCGCCTGATACCCGCCTGATACCCGCCTGATACCCGCCTGATACCGCCTGATACCCGCTGATACCCGCCTGATACCCGCCTGATACCCGCCTGATACCCGCCTGATACCCGCCTGATACCGCCTGATACCCGCCTGATACCGCCTGATACCCGCCTGATACCCGCCTGATACCCGCCTGATACCGCCTGATACCCGCCTGATACCCGCCTGATACCCGCCTGATACCCGCCTGATACCGCTGATACCCGCCTGATACCCGCCTGATACCCGCCTGATACCCGCCTGATACCGCCTGATACCGCCTGATACCCGCCTGATACCCGCCTGATACCCGCCTGATACCGCCTGATACCCGCTGATACCCGCCTGATACCCGCCTGATACGCCTGATACCGCTGATACCGCCTGATACCGCATGATACCCGCCTGATACCCGCCTGATACCCGCCTGATACCCGCCTGATACCCGCCTGATACCCGCCTGATACCCGCCTGATACCCGCCTGATACCCGCCTGATACCGCCTGATACCGCCTGATACCCGCCTGATACCCGCCTGATACCCGCCTGATACCCGCCTGATACCCGCCTGATACCCGCCTGATACCCGCCTGATACCCGCCTGATACCCGCCTGATACCCGCCTGATACCCCCCCCCTGATACCCGCCTGATACCGCCTGATACCCGCCTGATACCCGCCTGATACCCGCCTGATACCCGCCTGATACCGCCTGATACCCGCCTGATACCGCCTGATACCCGCTGATACCCGCCTGATACCCGCCTGATACCCGCCTGATACCCGCCTGATACGCCTGATACCCGCCTGATACCGCCTGATACCCGCCTGATACCGCCTGATACCCGCCTGATACCCGCCTGATACGCCTGATACCCGCCTGATACCGCCTGATACCGCCTGATACCCGCCTGATACCCGCCTGATACCCGCTGATACCCGCCTGATACCGCCTGATACCGCTGATACCCGCCTGATACCCGCCTGATACCCGCCTGATACCCGCCTGATACCCGCCTGATACCCGCCTGATACCCGCCTGATACCGCCTGATACCCGCCTGATACCCGCCTGATACCCGCCTGATACCCGCCTGATACCCGCCTGATACCCGCCTGATACCCGCCTGATACCCGCCTGATACCGCCTGATACCCGCTGATACCCGCCTGATACCCGCCTGATACCCGCCTGATACCCGCCTGATACCCGCCTGATACCCGCCTGATACCCGCCTGATACCCGCCTGATACCCGCCTGATACCCGCTGATACCCGCCTGATACCCGCCTGATACCCGCCTGATACCCGCCTGATACCCGCCTGATACCCGCCTGATACCCGCCTGATACCCGCCTGATACCCGCCTGATACCGCCTGATACCCGCCTGATACCCGCCTGATACCCGCCTGATACCCGCCTGATACCCGCCTGATACCCGCCTGATACCCGCCTGATACCCGCCTGATACCCGCCTGATACCCGCCTGATACCCGCCTGATACCCGCCTGATACCCGCCTGATACCCGCCTGATACCCGCCTGATACCCGCCTGATACCGCCTGATACCCGCCTGATACCCGCCTGATACCCGCCTGATACCGCCTGATACCCGCCTGATACCGCCTGATACCGCCTGATACCCGCCTGATACCCGCCTGATACCCGCCTGATACCCGCCTGATACCCGCCTGATACCCGCCTGATACCCGCCTGATACCCGCTGATACCCGCCTGATACCCGCCTGATACCGCCTGATACCCGCCTGATACCCGCCTGATACCGCCTGATACCCGCCTGATACCCGCCTGATACCCCTGATACCCGCCTGATACCGCCTGATACCCGCCTGATACCCGCCTGATACCCGCTGATACCCGCCTGATACCCGCCTGATACCCGCCTGATACCGCCGCCTGATACCCGCCTGATACCCGCCTGATACCCGCCTGATACCCGCCTGATACCCGCCTGATACCCGCCTGATGATACCCGCTGATACCGCCTGATACCCGCCTGATACCCGCCTGATACCCGCCGATACCCGCCTGATACCCGCCTGATACCCGCCTGATACCCGCCTGATACCCGCCTGATACCCGCCTGATACCCGCCTGATACCGCCTGATACCCGCCTGATACCCGCCTGATACCCGCCTGATACCCGCCTGATACCCGCCTGATACCCGCCTGATACCCGCCTGATACCCGCCTGATACCCGCCTGATACCCGCCTGATACCGCCTGATACCCGCCTGATACCCGCCTGATACCCGCCTGATACCCGCCTGATACCCGCCTGATACCCGCCTGATACCCGCCTGATACCCGCCTGATACCCGCCTGATACCCGCCTGATACCCGCCTGATACCCGCCTGATACCGCCTGATACCCGCCTGATACCCGCCTGATACCCGCCTGATACCCGCCTGATACCGCCTGATACCCGCCTGATACCCGCCTGATACCCGCTGATACCCGCCTGATACCCGCCTGATACCCGCCTGATACCCGCCTGATACCCGCCTGATACCCGCCTGATACCCGCCTGATACCCGCCTGATACCGCCTGATACCCGCCTGATACCCGCCTGATACCCGCCTGATACCCGCCTGATACCCGCCTGATACCCGCCTGATACCGCCTGATACCCGCCTGATACCCGCCTGATACCCGCCTGATACCCGCCTGATACCCGCCTGATACCCGCCTGATACCCGCTGATACCCGCCTGATACCCGCCTGATACCCGCCTGATACCCGCCTGATACCCGCCTGATACCCGCCTGATACCCGCCTGATACCCGCCTGATACCCGCCTGATACCCGCCTGATACCCGCCTGATACCCGCCTGATACCGCCTGATACCCGCCTGATACCCGCCTGATACCCGCCTGATACCCGCCTGATACCGCCTGATACCCGCCTGATACCCGCCTGATACCGCCTGATACCGCCTGATACCCGCCTGATACCGCCTGATACCCGCCTGATACCCGCCTGATACCCGCCTGATACCCGCCTGATACCCGCCTGATACCGCCTGATACCCGCCTGATACCGCCTGATACCCGCCTGATACACCCCCTGATACCCGCCTGATACCGCCTGATACCCGCCTGATACCCGCCTGATACCCGCTGATACCCGCTGATACCCGCCTGATACCCGCCTGATACCCGCCTGATACCCGCCTGATACCCGCCTGATACCCGCCTGATACCCGCCTGATACCCGCCTGATACCCGCCTGATACCCGCCTGATACCCGCCTGATACCCGCCTGATACCGCCTGATACCCGCCTGATACCCGCCTGATACCCGCCTGATACCCGCCTGATACCCGCCTGATACCGCCTGATACCCGCCTGATACCCGCCTGATACCCGCCTGATACCCGCCTGATACCGCCTGATACCCGCTGATACCCGCCTGATACCCGCTGATACCCGCCTGATACCGCCTGATACCCGCCTGATACCCGCTGATACCCGCCTGATACCCGCCTGATACCGCCTGATACCCGCCTGATACCCGCCTGATACCGCCTGATACCCGCCTGATACCCGCCTGATACCCGCCTGATACCCGCCTGATACCCGCCTGATACCCGCCTGATGCCCGCCTGATGCCCGCCTGATACCCGCCTGATACCCGCCTGATACCCGCCTGATACCCGCCTGATACCCGCCTGATACCCGCCTGATGCCCGCCTGATGCCCGCCTGATACCCGCCTGATACCCGCCTGATGCCCGCCTGGTGCCGCCTGATGCCGCCTGATACCCGCCTGATACCCGCCTGATACCCGCCTGATACCCGCCTGATACCCGCCTGATGCCCGCCTGATACCCGCCTGATACCCGCCTGATACCCGCCTGATACCCGCCTGATACCCGCCTGATACCCGCCTGATACCCGCCTGATACCCGCCTGATACCCGCCTGATACCCGCCTGATACCCGCTGATACCCGCTGATACCCGCTGATACCCGCCTGATACCCGCCTGATACCCGCCTGATACCGCCTGATACCCGCTGATACCCGCCTGATACCGCCTGATACCCGCCTGATACCCGCCTGATACCGCCTGATACGCCTGATACCCGCCTGATACCCGCCTGATACCCGCCTGATACCCGCCTGATACCCGCCTGATACCGCCTGTACCGCCTGATACCCGCCTGATACCCGCCTGATACCCGCCTGATACCCGCCTGATACCCGCCTGATACCCGCTGATACCCGCCTGATACCCGCCTGATACCCGCTGATACCCGCCTGATACCGCCTGATACCCGCCTGATACCCGCCTGATACCCGCCTGATACCCGCTGATACCGCCTGATACCCGCCTGATACCCGCTGATACCGCCTGATACCCGCCTGATACCCGCTGATACCCGCCTGATACCCGCCTGATACCCGCCTGATACCGCCTGATACCGCCTGATACCCGCCTGATACCGCCTGATACCGCTGATACCCGCCTGATACCCGCCTGATACCCGCCTGATACCCGCCTGATACCCGCGCTGATACCCGCCTGATACCCGCCTGATACCCGCCTGATACCCGCCTGATACCCGCCTGATACCCGCCTGATACCCGCCTGATACCCGCCTGATACCGCCTGATACCCGCCTGATACCCGCCTGATACCGCCTGATACCCGCTGATACCCGCCTGATACCCGCCTGATACCCGCCTGATACCCGCCTGATACCGCCTGATACCCGCCTGATACCCGCCTGATACCCGCCTGATACCGCCTGATACCGCCTGATACCCGCCTGATACCCGCTGATACCCGCCTGATACCCGCCTGATACCCGCTGATACCCGCTGATACCCGCCTGATACCCGCCTGATACCCGCCTGATACCCGCCTGATACCGCCTGATACCGCCTGATACCCGCCTGATACCCGCTGATACCCGCCGATACCGCCTGATACCGCCTGATACCCGCCTGATACCGCCTGATACCCGCCTGATACCCGCCTGATACCCGCCTGATACCCGCCTGATACCCGCCTGATACCCGCCTGATACCCGCCTGATACCCGCCTGATACCCGCTGATACCCGCTGATACCCGCCTGATACCCGCTGATACCCGCCTGATACCCGCCTGATACCCGCCTGATACCCGCTGATACCCGCCTGATACCGCCTGATACCCGCCTGATACCGCCTGATACCCGCCTGATACCGCCTGATACCCGCCTGATACCCGCCTGATACCGCCTGATACCGCCTGATACCCGCCTGATACCGCCTGATACCCGCCTGATACCCGCCTGCTGATACCCGCCTGATACCCGCCTGATACCCGCCTGATACCCGCCTGATACCCGCCTGATACCCGCCTGATACCCGCCTGATACCCGCCTGATACCCGCCTGATGCCCGCCTGATACCCGCCTGATACCCGCCTGATACCCGCCTGATACCCGCCTGATACCCGCCTGATACCCGCCTGATACCGCCTGATACCCGCTGATACCCGCCTGATACCCGCCTGATACCGCCTGATACCCGCCTGATACCCGCCTGATACCCGCCTGATACCCGCCTGATACCCGCCTGATACCCGCCTGATACCCGCCTGATACCGCTGATACCCGCCTGATACCCGCCTGATACCGCTGATACCCGCCTGATACCGCTGATAGATCCCCCCTGATACCCCCCTGATACCCGCCTGATACCCGCATGATACCCCCCCCGCCCCCCCCCTGCCCGCCTGATACCCGCCTGGCCGCCTGTACCCGCCTGATACCCGCCTGATACCCGCCTGATACCCGCCTGATACCCGCCTGATACCCGCCTGATACCCGCCTGATACCCGCCTGATACCCGCCTGATACCCGCCTGGTACCCGCCTGATACCCGCCTGATACCCGCCTGATACCCGCCTGATACCCGCCTGATACCCGCCTGATACCGCCTGATACCGCCTGATACCCGCCTGATACCCGCCTGATACCCGCCTGATACCCGCCTGATACCCGCCTGATACCCGCCTGATACCCGCCTGATACCCGCCTGATACCCGCCTGATACCCGCCTGATACCCGCCTGATACCCGCCTGATACCCGCTGATACCCGCCTGATACCGCCTGATACCCGCTGTACCCGCCTGATACCCGCCTGATACCCGCCTGATACCCGCCTGATACCGCCGCCTGATACCCGCCTGATACCCGCCTGATACCCGCCTGATACCCGCCTGATACCCGCCTGATACCCGCCTGATACCCGCCTGATACCCGCCTGATACGCCTGATACCCGCCTGATACCCGCCTGATACCCGCCTGATACCCGCCTGATACCCGCTGATACCCGCCTGATACCCGCCTGATACCCGCCTGATGCCTGATACCCGCCTGATGCCTGATACCGCCTGATACCCGCCTGATACCCGCCTGATACCGCCTGATACCCGCCTGATGCCTGATACCTGATACCCGCCTGCCGCCTGATACCCGCCTGATACCCGCCTGATACCCGCCTGATACCCGCCTGATACCCGCCTGATACCCGCCTGATACCCGCTGATACCGCCTGATACCCGCTGATACCCGCCTGATACCCGCCTGATACCCGCCTGATACCCGCCTGATACCGCCTGATACCCGCCTGATACCGCTGATACCGCCTGATACCCGCCTGATACCCGCCTGATACCGCCTGATACCGCCTGATACCGCCTGATACCCGCCTGATACCCGCCTGATACCCGCCTGATACCCGCCTGATACCCGCCTGATACCCGCCTGATACCCGCCTGATACCCGCCTGATACCCGCCTGATACCCGCCTGATACCCGCTGATACCCGTGATACCGCCTGATACCCGCCTGATACCCGCCTGATACCCGCCTGATACCCGCCTGATACCCGCCTGATACCCGCCTGATACCCGCCTGATACCCGCCTGATACCCGCCTGATACCCGCCTGATACCCGCCTGATACCCGCCTGATACCCGCCTGATACCGCCTGATACCCGCCTGATACCCGCCTGATACCCGCCTGATGATACCGCCTGATACCCGCCTGATACCCGCCTGATACCCGCCTGATACCCGCCTGATACCCGCCTGATACCCGCCTGATACGCCTGATACCCGCCTGATACCCGCCTGATACACGCCTGATACCCGCCTGATACCCGCCTGATACCCGCTGATACCCGCTGATACCCGCCTGATACCCGCCTGATACCCGCCTGATACCCGCCTGATACCCGCCTGATACCCGCCTGATACCCGCCTGATACCGCCTGATACCCGCCTGATACCCGCCTGATACCCGCCTGATACCCGCCTGATACCAGCTGATACCCGCCTGATACCCGCTGATACCCGCCTGATACCCGCCTGATACCCGCCTGATACCCGCCTGATACCCGCCTGATACCCGCTGATACCCGCCTGATACCCGCCTGATACCGCCTGATACCCGCCTGATACCCGCTGATACCCGCCTGATACCCGCTGATACCCGCCTGATACCCGCCTGATACCCGCCTGATACCGCCTGATGCCTGATACCCGCCTGATACCCGCCTGATACCCGCCTGATACCCGCCTGATACCCGCCTGATACCGCGATACCCGCCTGATACCGCCTGATACCCGCTGATACCCGCCTGATACCCGCCTGATACCGCCTGATACCCGCCTGATACCCGCCTGATACCCGCCTGATACCCGCCTGATACCCGCCTGATACCCGCCTGATACCCGCTGATACCCGCCTGATACCGCCTGATACCCGCCTGATACCCGCCTGATACCCGCCTGATACCCGCCTGATACCCGCCTGATACCCGCCTGATACCCGCCTGATACCCGCCTGATACCCGCCTGATACCCGCCTGATACCCGCCTGAGACCGCCTGATACCCGCCTGATACCCGCCTGATACCCGCCTGATACCCGCCTGATACCCGCCTGATACCCGCCTGATACCCGCCTGATACCGCCTGATACCGCCTGATACCCGCCTGATACCCGCCTGATACCCGCTGATACCCGCCTGATACCCGCCTGATACCCGCCTGATACCCGCCTGATACCCGCCTGATACCCGCCTGATACCCGCCTGATACCCGCCTGATACCCGCCTGATACCGCCTGATACCCGCCTGATACCCGCTGATACCCGCCTGATACCCGCCTGATACCCGCCTGATACCGCCTGATACCCGCTGATACCGCCTGATACCCGCCTGATACCCCGCTGATACCGCCTGATACCCGCCTGATACCAGCCTGATACCGCCTGATACCCGCCTGATACCCGCCTGATACCCGCCTGATACCCGCCTGATACCCGCCTGATACCCGCCTGATACCCGCCTGATACCCGCTGATACCCGCCTGATACCCGCCTGATACCCGCCTGATACCCGCCTGATACCCGCCTGATACCCGCCTGATACCCGCCTGATACCGCTGATACCCGCCTGATACCGCCTGATACCCGCCTGATACCGCCTGATACCCCCTGATACCCGCCTGATACCGCCTGATACCCGCCTGATACCGCTGATACCCGCTGATACCCGCCTGATACCCGACCTGATACCCGCTGATACCCGCCTGATAACCGCCTGATACCCGCCTGATACCCGCCTGATACCCGCCTGATACCCGCCTGATACCGCCTGATACCCGCCTGATACCCGCTGATACCCGCCTGATACCCGCCTGATACCGCCTGATACACGCCTGATACCCGCCTGATACCGCCTGATCCCGCCTATACCCGCCTGATACCCGCCTGATACCCGCCTGATAACCGCCTGATACCGCCTGATACCGCCTGATACCCGCTGATACCGCCTGATACCCGCCTGATACCGCCTGATACCCGCCTGATACCCGCCTGATACCCGCATGATACCGCCTGATACCGCCTGATACCCGCCTGATACCCGCCTGATACCCGCCTGATACCCGCCTGATACCGCCTGATACCCGCCTGATACCCGCTGATACCGCCTGATACCCGCCTGATACCCGCCTGATACCCGCCTGATACCCGCCTGATACCCGCCTGATACCCGCCTGATACCCGCCGATACCGCCTGATACCCGCCTGATACCCGCCTGATACCCGCCTGATACCCGCTGATACCGCCTGATACCCGCCGATACCCGCCTGATACCCGCCTGATACCCGCCTGATACCCGCCTGATACCCGCCTGATACCCGCCTGATACCCGCCTGATACCCGCCTGATACCCGCCTGATACCCGCCTGATACCCGCCTGATACCCGCCTGATACCCGCCTGATGCCTGATACCCGCCTGATACCCGCCTGATACCCGCCTGATACCCGCCTGATACCCGCTGATACTGATACCTGATACCGCCTGATACGCCTGATACCCGCCTGATACCCGCCTGATACCCGCCTGATACCCGCGATGACCCGCCTGATACCCGCCTGATACCCGCCTGATACCCGCCTGATACCCGCCTGATACCCGCCTGATACCCGCCTGATACCCGCCTGATACCCGCCTGATACCCGCCTGATACCCGCCTGATACCCGCCTGATACGCCTGATACCGCTGATACACCGCCTGATACCCGCCTGATACCCGCCTGATACCCGCCTGATACCCGCCTGATACCCGCCTGATACCCGCCTGATACCCGCCTGATACCCGCCTGATACCCGCCTGATACCCGCCTGATACCCGCCTGATACCCGCCTGATACCCGCCTGATACCGCCTGATACGCCTGATACCCGCCTGATACCCGCCTGATACCCGCCTGATACCCGCCTGATACCCGCCTGATACCCGCCTGATACCCGCCTGATACCCGCCTGATACCCGCCTGATACCCGCCTGATACCCGCCTGATACCGCCTGATACCCGCCTGATACCCGCCTGATACCCGCCTGATACCCGCCTGATACCCGCCTGATACCCGCCTGATACCCGCCTGATAACCGCTGATACCTGATACCCGCCTGATACCCGCTGATACCCGCCTGATACCCGCCTGATACCCGCCTGATACCAGCCTGATACCCGCCTGATACCCGCCTGATACCGCCTGATACCCGCCTGATACCGCCTGATACCCGCCTGATACCCGCCTGATACCCGCTGATACCCGCCTGATACCCGATGCCTGATACCCGCCTGATACCCGCCTGATACCCGCCTGATACCCGCTGATACGCCTGATACCCGCCTGATACCGCCTGAACACGCCTGATACCCGCCTGATACCCGCCTGATACCCGCCTGATACCGCCTGATACCCGCCTGATACCCGCCTGATACCCGCCTGATACCCGCCTGATACCGGCCTGATAACCGCCTGATACCCGCCTGATACCCGCTGATACCCGCCTGATACCCGCCTGATACCGCCTGATAACCGCCTGATACCCGCCTGATACCCGCCTGATACCGCCTGATACCCGCCTGATACCCGCCTGATACCCGCCTGATACCGCCTGATACCCGCCTGATACCCGCCTGATACCCGCCTGATACCGCCTGATACCCGCCTGATACCCGCCTGATACCCGCCTGATACCCGCCTGATACCCGCCTGATACCCGCCTGATACCCGCCTGATACCCGCCTGATACCCGCCTGATACCCGCCTGATACCCGCCTGATACCCGCCTGATACCCGCCTGATACCAGCCTGATACCCGCCTGATACCCGCCTGATACCCGCCTGATACCCGCCTGATACCCGCCTGATACCGCCTGATACCGCCTGATACCCCCGCTGATACCCGCCTGATACCCGCTGATACCCGCCTGATACCCGCTGGTACCCGCCTGATACCCGCCTGATACCCGCCTGATACCCGCCTGATACCCGCCTGATACCCGCCTGATACCCGCCTGATACCCGCCTGATACCCGCCTGATACCCGCCTGAGCCTGATACCCGCCTGATACCCGCTGATACCCGCTGATACCCGCCTGATACCCGCTGATACCCGCCTGATACCCGCCTGATACCCGCCTGATACCCGCCTGATGACCCGCTGATACCCGCCTGATACCCGCCTGATACCCGCCTGATACCGCCTGATACCCGCCTGATACCCGCCTGATACCGCCTGATACCCGCTGATACCCGCCTGATACCCGCCTGATACCCGCCTGATACCCGCCTGATACCCGCCTGATACCCGCTGATACCCGCCTGATACCCCCTGATACCCGCCTGATACCGCCTGATACCCGCCTGATACCCGCCTGATACCCGCCTGATACCGCCTGATACCGCCTGATACCCGCCTGATACCCGCCTGATACCCGCCTGATACCCGCCTGATACCGCCTGATACCCGCCTGATACCCGCCTGATACCCGCCTGATACCCGCCTGATACCCGCCTGATACCCGCCTGATACCCGCCTGATACCCGCGATACCGCCTGATACCAGCCTGATACCCGCTGATACCCGCCTGATACCCGCCTGATACCCGCCTGATACCCGCCTGATACCCGCCTGATACCCGCCTGATACCCGCCTGATACCCGCCTGATACCCGCCTGATACCCGCCTGATACCCGCCTGATACCCGCCTGATACCCGCTGATACGCCTGATACCCGCCTTACCCCCCGCCTGACCGCGCCTACCCGCCTGATACCCGCCTGATACCGCCTGATACCCGCCTGATACCCGCCTGATACCCGCCTGATACCCGCCTGATACCGCCTGATACCCGCCTGATACCCGCCTGATACCGCCTGATACCCGCCTGATACCCGCCTGATACCCGCCTGATACCGCCTGATACCCGCCTGATACCCGCCTGATACCCGACTGATACCCGCCTGATACCCGCATGATACCCGCCTGATACCCGCCTGATACCCGCCTGATACCCGCCTGATACCCGCCTGATACCCGCCTGATACCCGCCTGATACCCGCCTGATACCCGCCTGATACCCGCCTGATACCCGCCGATACCGCATGATACACGCCCGCCTGATACCCGCCTGATACCCGCCTGATACCCGCCTGATACCCGCCTGATACCCGCCTGATACCCGCCTGATACCCGCCTGATACCCGCCTGATACCCTGATACCGCCTGATCCGCCTGATACCGCCTGATACCCGCCTGATACCCGCCTGATACCCGCCTGATACCCGCCTGATACCCGCCTGATACCCGCCTGATACCCGCCTGATACCCCGCTGATAACCGCCTGATACCCGCTGATACCCGCCTGACCCTGATACCCGCCTGATACCCGCCTGATACCCGCCTGATACCGCCTGATACCCGCTGATACCGCCTGATACCCGCCTGATACCCGCCGATACCCGCCTGATACCCGCCTGATACCGGCATGATACCGCTGATACCCGCCTGATACCCGCCTGATACCCGCCTGATACCCGCCTGATACCCGCCTGATACCCGCCTGATACCGCCTGATACCCGCCTGATACCCGCTGATACCCGCCTGATACCCGCCTGATTACCGCCTGATACCCGCCTGAGCACAAATTGATCATTTTCATGAGTAAATACAAGCACATTTGGGTCGTTAAGAGATAAATAGAAATTGGGTGGAGCACTTTGAGCATTTTGGGGATCAAATATAGAACATGTATGGACTTACGATTAGTCACAGAACCTTATTCATTGAGTTTGATTATGGAATTTCCAATTTTACGGATTTTTTGAGACAAAAGAGTTTTGGTACCTAAATATGGGACTAAATTGCCAATTTTATGCGGCTAATAATTAAAAGACATTGGGGTGTTTGTGGGGTCAATAAAGCTATTTTTTGACCCAATATATTCACGGAGCATTATGTATAGAGTTGATAAGGAAGTTTTATGTTTGGGTTTTACAGCAATAGTTATTAGAGCCTATAGTATAAGACGACAATTGATCATTTTTCATGAGTAAATACAAGCACATGGCGGTGTAAGGGATAAATAACGTGAGCACATTTGAGTCATTTGTGGGATCAATTAGAGAGATTTATGGATTGTAAAATAATCTACAAAACTTATTCATAGAGTTTGACATGGGAATTTTAATTTTACGGTTTTTTTTGGGCAATTAGTTTTTGTTGCCTATAATATGAGATAAAATGACCCATTTTTAGTGCAAATACAAGCATTATTTGAGTCGGTTTGTGGGGTCAATAATAGGTAATTTCGGAATCCACTATCGGTCACGGAGCATATAGAGGGTTTGATATGGAATTGTAATTTTAGGGATTTTTTTTTAGGACTAAGTGAAGACCTTATAAAATGAATGCGATAAAATTGAAAATTTTAATGTGTAACGACACGAACATTTGGGTCGTTAAGGGATACATGAAGTGAGCGACATAATTTGAGAATGAGGATCAATTAGAGATATTATGAACTAAACCGTATGTCTCAGAACCATTCAATAGAGTTTGATAATAGAATTTTATTTTCGGATTTTTGATCAATAGGTTGGTTTGCCTATAAGTAGAGACTAAATTGCACCATTTTATGTGTAAAATTCCAGCCATATTTGAGTAGTTTGTGGGGTCAATAAAGAATATTTAAGGACTCTACTATATTACGGAGCCTATAGTGGCGGAGTTGAGTTTGTTTGGGAATTTTAATTTAGGGAGTTTTTTTAGCAATAGTTATAGAGCCTACTAAAATGAGACAAAATAATCATTTTCCAGAAGTACAGATACAAGCACAGTGGGTTCGTTTAAGGAAAAAAACGGATAAATAAGAGGAGCACATTTGAGGCATTGGGGGGACGATTAGAGATATTGTATGGACCTCCGATAGTCAAAAACCCAAGTCATAGAGTTTGTATATGGAATTTCCATTTACGGAATATTTTGAAAATTGTTTGTTTGCCTATAATAGGAGCTAAATTGTCCATTTTTAGGAGGTAACTACAACCAAATTTGGGTAGTCTTGGGTGGTCAAGAAAGATTTTGTTGACTCCGCTATATTCACGGAACCTATAGATGGGTTTTATATGAATTTTAATTTTGGGAGTTTTGTAGGACTAGTTATCGAGCCATTAAAATGAGATCAAAATTGATCATTTTCATGAGTAAAATACAAGCACATTTGGGGCGTTTAAGGGATAAATCAGGGAGCACATGGAGGCCTTGGGGGATTCAATTAAGAGATTTATGGACTCTGCGATAAGTCACAGAACCTATTCATTGAGTGGAATAGAATTTCCATTTACGGGATTTTTTTAAGCAAATGTTGTGGTACCTATAATAGGGGACTCAAATTGCAACTTGTTATGTGTGAATCACCAGCACATTTGGTTTGTTGTCGGGGTCAAGTAAAAGATATTTGAACTCAAACTATATTCACCGGCTAAGATGGAGTTTGATAAGGAATTTGAATTTTAGGGATGGTTTTTTTTAACAATAGTTATGGGGCATACAAAATGAGACAATTGATTTTTTCAGGAGTATAATACAAAGCACATTTGGGTTAGTTTGCAGGGGTAAATAACTGATATTTTTGATCCACTCTATTTACAGGAGCCTATAGGAGAGTTTGATATGGAATTTTTTAAAGCAATAGTTATAGAGCCTTGTAAAATAGGACAAAGATTGATCATTTTCATTGAGTAATACACGCACATTTGGCTCGATTAAGGGATAAATAAGGAAGCACAGTGCAGTCATTTGTCGGGGATCAATTAGAGATATTTATGGATTATGCGATAATCAAAACTTATTCAGAGAGTTTGACATGGAATTTTCACTTTATGGTTTTTTTTTTTTTTTTTTTTTTTGGGCAATGTTGTTTGTTGCCATTCTTTGGTTATGTGGTGTAGACTAAATTGATCATATTCAGTTGCAAATACAGCATATTGAGTAGTTTTGTGGCGTTAATAATAGTATGTAGGACTCCACTATATTCACGGAGCATAGATGGAGTTTATTATGGAATTTAATGTTAGGTTTAGTGATTTTTTTGAGCCATAGTTATTTAGAGCTTATAAAAGCGATAAAATTTTAAACATAATTTCTGGGTAATAAAAGCACATTGGGGTCGTTTTACAAGGATATAAATAAGTGTGCACAATTGGGTAGTTGGGGGATAATTAAGAGATATTTATGGGACTATACGTAGTCACCGAACGATTCATAGAGTTTGAGATGAATTTCTATTGGTACGGATATTTTGAGAAATTGTGTTGTTTCCTATATTATGAGACTAAATGTCATTATTTGTGTAATACAACTACTTGGGTTAGTTGGTGTGGTCAATAACAGATATTTTTTGACTCGCTATATTAAGGAAACATATAGATGGAGCTTGAGAGAAAATTTTAATTTTCGGGGATTTTTTTTAGGATAGTTATAGGGACTACTAAAATGACGATAAAATTGATCATTGGTATGAGTAAATACAAGCATCATTGGGTCGTTTAAGGGATAAATAATGAGCACATTGAGGCATTTGGGGGGAATCAATTAAGATATTTATGGACTCTACGAGTAGTCAAAGGACCCTATCATTGTAGTTTGATATGAAATTCGATTTCACGGGATCTTTTGAGCAAGTGTTTTGTGGCCCATAATACGAGGACTAAATGCCCATTTTTATGTTAAAATCCAAGCACATTTGGGTAGTTGGTGGGGGTCAATAGCAGTAATTTTTGGACTACACTTATTCACAGAGCCTATAGATTGGAGTTTGATTGGAATTTTAATTTAGGGATTTTTTAAGCAATAGTTACCGAGCCTCTAAAATGAGACCAAATTGATCTTTTCATGAGTAAAATACAAGCAGCATTAAGTCGTTTTAGAGATAACTAAGTGAGCATTGAGGCATTGGGGGGATCAATTTGACATATATTTAGGCTCTACGATCGGTAAACAGAAACATATTCATTGAGTTTTTATGGAATTTCGATTTTACGATCTTTGAGCAAATAGGTTTGGTGGCATAATATGAGACTAAATTGCCCTTTTTCTGTGTAAATACAAGCACCATTTGGGGGAGTTGATGGGAGTCAAAATTAAAAGATATTTTTTGGATTCCACTATTTTCACGCAGCTATAGATGGATTTGCTATGGAAATTTTTATTTAGGGATTTTTTTAGCAATAGTTATGAGCCTATAAAATTGAGACAAAGTGATCATTTTCATGGAGAAATACAAGCACATTTTGCTCGTTTAAGGTAAAATAACATGAGCCATTTGAGTCATATGCCGGGATCAATTTGGTTATTATGGACTCTACGAGGTCACGAAAACCTATTCATAGAGTTTGACATGTAATTTTCAGTTTTTTTCCGACAGGTTTGAGGCACTAGCTTTTTGCCTATAATATGAGACTAAATGGCCATTTTTATTGTGAATACAATCACATTTGGGTATATGTTGTGGGGTCAAAACTGATCTTGTGGACTCACTATATTCATCGAGCCTATAGATGGAGTTTTGATATGGAATTTTTAATTTAGGGATTTTTTTTGCAATAGTTTATAGAGGCCTATAAAGGAGACAAAATTGATTATTTCATGAGGAAATACAAGACATTTGGGTCGTTTAAGGGATTAATAGAACACACATTGAGGCATTTGGGCGGATCAAATTAAGATATTTATGGCTCTACGATAGTACAGAAACCTATTCACTTGAGTTTATATGGAATTTCGATTTGCAGGATCTTTTCGACGAATAGTTTTGTTGCCTATAACATATGAGACTAAATGCCTATTTTTATTGTAAATACAGCACATTGGAAGATGTGGGTGTCAAAACAGATAATTTGACTCGCACTAATTCTCGGAGCCTATAGATCGATTTTATAGGAATTGTACTTTTAGGGCATTTTTTTTTTAGGCAATAGTGATAGTAGCATATAAAATGAGACAAATTGCTCATTATTATGCGTAATACTAAGAACATTTGGGGCGTTTAAGGGATAAATAAGGGGTGAGAACTTATGAGGCTTGGGGGAGCAATTAGAGATATTTATGGAATCTACGGATAGCACAGAACCCATCATAGAGTTGTTAAGGAATTTCGATTTTTTACGGACTTTTGGAGCAATAGTTATGTTGAAATAATATGAGAATAAAGTACCCATTTTTATGTGTAAATACAAGACCACTTTGCTCGCTTATTTAAAGGATAAGAAGTGAGCACACATTTGAGTCATTTGTGGATCAAGTCGGATATTTATGATATTTACTCTGATAGTCAAGAAAATCCTATTCATAGAAGTTTGACATGTTATTTTCATTTTTCGGATGTTTTTGAGCACATAGTTTGGTTTGGACTATAATCTGAGACTAAATTGCCATTGGTTATGTGTAAGAATATTACCAATTTGGTTGTTTGTGTTAGGGGGTCCATTAATGAATTCTTTTTGGCC
>JACGCM010001322.1:0-10284 GCA_014058105.1 Kingdonia uniflora | reverse complement strand
GAACGATGATCTATACTGGATACAGCTTTGGGTTACAACCAATTACCCCTCCTCCCTGAGGAACCAACTTAAAACTTCATTTATTACTGAACAAGGTTTTAACTGCTTTAAACGTGATGTCCTTCGGCCTACAAAACGCAGATGCCACCTACCAACGTCTTGTTACCGCCATGTTTAAACCTCGCTCGGCAAGCCGGTCAAAGTTTATATCGATAGCCATATTATGCAAAATATACCCAATACAGAACCTAACCAAAGTATTCTTGATACTTCGCTCTTATAACATGAAATTGAACCTGGACAAATACCAATTTTATGTTCCTCAGAAAATTCTTGGGTCCCTCATCAATAAGCGAGGTATTGAGATGACCACTACTCTATTCGCGCCCACATCAATATGCCATCCCCTCAAACTAAGAGGATATCCAAAAAGTTGCTGGCAAGATAGCCACCCTGAACCATTTATCTCAAAATCCTTTAAACGTTGTGTTTGGCTTTTTTCTCTCTTACGGGACTAAGGCGTCCATAAGGCCAAAAAGAGCAAACCCAAATATCATTGGACACTCGATTGCGAGCAGGCTTTCCTCAGCTCAAAACCTACCTTGCTCGACCACCAACACCCCCATCGAAGGCAAAATACTTTTTCTTATACCTTGCAGTTACCGACACTTCTATTAGCGCGGTCCTTATTCGACTAAATCCAATATCGAGAAAATTGTATACTTTATCAGTAAAACTCTGACACCTGCTGAAACTCGATATATCAAGCTCGAGCGATTTCTCCTTACACTTGTCTATACTGCTCGAAAGCTCAAACCATACTTCCAAGCTTACCATATACGTGTTATCACCAGCTACCCTCTTCGAGAGATCCTCAGAAAGAAAGATAAATCTAGACGGGTACAATAATGGTCTGTCTATCTTGGTGAACACGATATCACTTTCGAAAAATAGATATCTCGAAAGGGCCAAGCAGTTGCTAATTTCCTTGCTGATTTCCCAGTCGAAGACATTGACTGGGAAGAGCACAAAGGCGATATGCTTGAAGACCAGCCTGAATAGAACGACCTTGGAACCCTAACACGGGCTAGCATCTCTTACAAATGGATAAGCCGGACCTAACAGTTTGGGGATGGTATGTTCTGGTTACTCCTTTCATAACCGAATTGAAAAGGTTGTCAAGTTAAATTTTAAATGTTCCAACAATAAGGCCGAATACGAAGCCTTGATACATGGTCTCGATCTCGCTCTTGACTTGGTGTTCCCAAACTTATAGTATTTACTGATTCCCAGCTTGTTCAAAGATAGTACACGGTGAAAATTAGGCAAAAGATCTCATGGCCGAGTATGTTGCCCTTGTCCGCCAGTGCATGGATCGTTTTCCTGAAAAATCTTCTATTACACATTATCCTCGAGGCGAGAACAGACATGTCGATGCCCTCGCTACATAGCAGCCATATTATGCCAGTCCAAATCTCAAAACACTCCATATCGAAGTACTCAAATGCCTAAGTATGGACCAGATGAAAGTCAATGCCATCAATACAGGGGGCGAGAGTCTCGATCCCTGCAATTGGCACATACCCTTCCTTGCATATTTCAATAGTTCTACCCTCCTAGAGGATCCTCAAGCCAAATGTTTGTTACTAGAAAACTTCTGATGATATACCATCTCAAAGGCGGGTCTACACCGTAAATCCCCAAATGGCGTACACATCCATTGCATCTCCCAATACGAGGCCACTGCCATACTTATCAAACTCCACGAAGGCAACTGCGGTGCTCACAATGCTGGTCAATCTATGGCTCTTTGAGCCATACCCAAGGTTTATTCTGGCCCAATATGAAGAAACAAGCTGAAGAGTATGTGAAGCACAGTGACAAATGCCAGCGTCATGTCCACGATATTCAATGCCCGTCACAAGGACCTCCTTTGCAGCCAAGTTGCTTGGTTGTTCAAGCGTTGGGCCATTGATCTAGTGAGCCCTTTACCCAAACCTTCGGGCAGCATAGAACATATTTAGTAGCCACAGACTATTTTACAAAATGGGTTAAAGTCGTGCCTCAATATCGAACCCGGGAAGAAGAAGTCATCAAGTTCTTATGGGAAAATATCATCACACATTACATGATTCGATGCGACAACGGTCCACAGTTTATAGGGAAAAAATTCTATAATTTCCTCAAGAAGTACATTATTATCCTTTCCCCCTCAACACCTATTACCCATAGGGGAATTATCTGGTTGAAGCAATCAACAAAATCATAGTCGATGGTCTTAAAAAACACATTGACCAGAAGAAGGCCGATGGGTTCAAGAATTACAACATATACTCTAGGCTTATCGTACTACACCGCGAAAGGCAACGGGTTGTACCCCTTTCCTCCTAGCTTATGGTACCAAAGCTGTCCTGCCTACTTCGTTCAAAGTACCAACGCGCGACCCTAACCGCCCCGATGAAGATAACGAGTTCAAACTTGGATACAATATGTTATGGATCGATAAAACCAGAGACTGGGCCATTACCAACCTCGTTCAGTATCACCTCTCTCCAAAAAAGTCATACAATAAAAGGCTTCGACCTTGCAACTTTGATATTGGAAATTTGGTACTTCGGTGAGTCCTACCCTCTTCAAAGCCTCGTATGTCGGTAAGCTAGCCAAATCCTGGGAAGGACCCTATGTCGTGTATGACAAAACTGACAAAGGATCCTATTATTAATTGACAAAAGCTAAGGAGCCCCTTCCGAACCCTTGGAACACAATGCAATTAGCCTCATACCGCAGGCCGCAGCCACCACCTTGTTCAATTGATGCAAATGCAGCATAATCAATGAAGTTGATCAAACCTAAGTATCATGTCAACCTTTCGACACGACTGATACTTGGGGAGACCTCGAAGTTTTTAAGGTTCCAATTCGAGCAAACACGAGTGGCATGAATGGTCGACAGATCGGACACTTAGGGATGTACTGAGGCCGACCACATAATGCTTCATATAGGCTCAATCCCGCGGATAGACCCGGGGGTGACCTTCGAAGTCCAGTGAACTTCTTGAGTTGGTCAAACCTAAGTATCATGTCAAACCCTTCGTCCAGCCTGATACTTTGGGGTGACCTCAAAGTTTGTCAAGGTTCCAATTCTAGTAAACCCAAGTAGCATGAATGGTCAACAGACTGGACACTCAGGATGTTGTGGGGCTGACCATATAATGCTTCGTTTAGGCTCAATCCCGCGGATAGACCCGGGGGACACCTTTGAAGTCAGTAAACTTCTAAAGTTGGTCAAACCTAAGAATCATGTCAGCCCTTCGACTGACTGATACTTAAGGGCGATCTCAAAGTTCTTCAAGGCTTTAGTTTGAGCAAACCAGAGTAGAGCATTCTATACTTCAATTCTCACACAAAGATATAAGCATATAGACATACCAATAATTCAAGTCAAATACATACCAGCAATTCAAGTCAAATACATACAAGCAATTCAAGTCAATACATACAAGCAGGTCAAGTTCAACTACATTACTCATTGTTCAAATTCTACCTATCCAATACACATTGTTCAAATTCACAATACCAGCAAATCAAGGAAAGAAAGTTCATTATAGGTACAGAAGCCAAGGAAATTACCTTTTACAAATAACCCACTCACACAAGATTGGCCACATTTACTCCTTGATCTTCCACAACACCACCTTCACTGCCTTTGACAGCGGGGTTCATTCTCAAACCATCAGCAGCACCTTAGACTACAGTATCCCTACAGTATTTCTAGCACCAACACCATCCTCTTCGACCGTGGGTTCAGCCATAACATCTCTAGCATCTCCCCCTACAGGGTCTACTTCTATCCTCTTTATCTGAGCAACATCTTCGACAACAGGCTCTTCAGTCAGAGGATAGAACTCGAAGGTCTCTGGATCATACCCCAACCCACCTATAAATTTTTTAGAGCTGTGGTCATGTCACACTCCTCATCATACTATGTCTGGAAATGTGCCTTATTATCTTTCAGGTGTTCCTCCTTATCAACTACCTTCATCTCCAATAATGCTACTATCTGATTGTAGCTGGCGAGAATCTGCAACTTTTCGTTCTAGCACACTGACCTGGGTCTCCAGCGACAGACGGGTCCCCTGCGCGAACTTAAGCTTATCCAACTTTCTTCAGCTACTCACCCGATACCTTCTGGGCTTTGGTATAAGATATCACCCACCTGCACGAATACTTGACTAATTACCTGTCCTCGAAGTATAATTTCAACTTCAAAATTCCAGAAACACTAACCTGGTGAAGTACTTTGTTAACTCGCTTCCCCGCTTCTTCTGGGCTTGTACCGTAGAGAGTAACCATCGACTCGACCGTTACTCAAGCGTCCTCCTCCAGTTTGACCTCGCGTCGCCTCACTTCGGCTGGTCATCCTCATCATCGGTCATCTGCTCATGAGGCCTCTTCCACAAAGTTGTCTTCATTTGTTGCACTATCGAAGCTTCGTCAGTAACCTTGCCGTTGGTTGCTGCGGTACCTCGGGAATAGTCTCGGGTACACTCGACTGTATCATCCCAAACCCTCCTTGACGAGACCTTGGTACAAAGCTTGACTTTCAGGTTAAATTGTCATAATCCATCTCACCTACCCACGTCAAAGAACTTCCTTCTTTTCTCGTCTTTGAATGCCCAACAACAACGACTACATCTCTCATCAACGTGTTTGTCTTATTTTGTCTCTTCCTCACAATACCCAACTTCTAAAATACAGCATTTACCCACTCTTCGTCTTGGTTGATCAGTTCTTCAATAAATTATTTATGGGCTCTGCAAATATAAAGGAAAACATCAAAAGTTTATTCGAGCCACATAGTGAACATACTTCAACTAATAACTTACTTGCATTGCATAACCTATGCTTCAGCCTATATTCCTCCTCCCCCTGTGTATTCTAATAGTTCCCTCTCACCACCACCAAATCTTATCCCACCCACGCCCAGTTAAACACAGGTTAAATAACCATGGTTTGTTCGAATGGCATTGAATGTGATATGTATTTGCCTTTTTATTTACTTTCCTCGAATAGAACGACACTATGTCGAACCACCCGATGAAAAAATTATTTTCACGTCGCAATTCCACATTCATCCCTTCGATAACTCTCATCATCTCATAAAAATTGTCATTCATCTGGCACGGGACAACATCTCAAAATTCAATAGCTGCTTCACCAGCTTTCGAAGGGGCAGTCGCATCCCTAATCGATTTGGTTTCTGAATGCCATAATCCCCACCTGAGGGGAATCCTTAAACGTATACTCGGCCCTTAACGACACTAGTATAACACCAACCTTCGACAAGCCATGTTCTCCATGAATCGATCCAGCCTCGCCTTTTCTTGAGCCGAGACTGGCCCCACCGTTATCCCTGAATCGTCTGTATCTCCCTATTATCACCCTCATTGTCTTCCCCTTTCTCCCTCTCATCACCAAAGGTTTGACGGTACCTTCGTTCCCTATTCCCTCTCCTTCCTTATTTTCTTCTTCATCACTCTCTCCGACTATTCGGGCCCTATGACGGCTTCTAGTCGATACTCCAACCTCTCGTACTACTATAGCCACGGGGTATCTATTGCAATTTCTAATACTTCCACATCACTGCTCTCACCTCCTCGACCTCGACCAGATATACTTGGTTCGTTTACTTCGTCCTTCTTATCTACCAGCTCATCCTTGAATCTTGATGGGTAGGCATTATACCCTACAGACGAAGAAGAATGACATTAGCTTGATATATTCGAGTATCAAGGTTTGATATCATAATATTATTTACCCTCACCAAATCAACCAACCTACAGTCGAATGTTCGATTGTTACCTCAACCACCCCCTCACTCCTAATTTACCACTTGGCCGGACTTCCAACCAAATGGGTTACCCCCTTCCTCAGTCACGTAGTTACAGACAAAAGCCAAGCACAATGTCCCCATCGTACAGACATAGAGCAAAGGCAAAGTAACAACAAAATTAATGGTTATCTTTACCAAGATATCATAAGCATACCTGCTTGAGTAGATTAGCTTTAACAGCGACAATGGCATTTATTTTACTCTTCATCAGCAACTTAAGCCGCAACAACGGTGTATGTCTTTCTCTCTTCCTCTTCCTCTTTCTTTAGTTATTTGGAAACAATAAATCTCTCTCTCTCTTACCTCTTTAAATACCTCCAAAAAAAAACAAAACCACCTCGATTTCCCCCACTCACCATCATTACCACTCCCCCCCCTCATTTTGGTTCTGAGGTATTTTACCAATATTACCCTCACTTGTTCCCACGTGTGTCACACACTTACAACATATAATACATTTTAGTTCTCTCGAACCTTCTGACGCACTACCCGAAGTTGTCAACTCAAGCCCACTGTCATATCTGCCTCTTTTCAGTACCCGAGGAAAATTATGATGGCCTGTAGCAGCATACTGCCCCATGAATAGTACCACCTCTGACAATTCTACCATTTCGACTGTCAGATTTTGTAGTCAAAGCATCCCAGTCTTCATTTTTGAGCCCTCTTATCCATTCCAATACAGTCGTATCCATCGATCGCATACATTTTTGAGCATCTCATACATTCGTTTTCGAACCATCGTCTACCCTACCACAAATCATCTATATATAAACACATGTTCTTGAACCTTCGATCAACACTTTTTGTTATACGATAGAAACAAATTTTCTTACCATTTTATTCGTTTTTATTACTCAAGCTCGAAGTTCGATAGTTAAAACCGCGCCTACATTACCTTAGTCTACAGTACTTATCACAGTTATACTATCACACTTTAGCAAAACATTGTTTCATTCAAAAGCCCTCAGGCATACATCACCCAATACAAAAGAGAGAAAAATAATAAACACAAACAACAAAGCAACAACAACAACAACATCGACAACAACAACAACAACAACAGCAACAACAAAACCCTTCTACATACCCACCCCCATCCTGAAGACCCCACTATTTATACACGGGGCAGTTCTTACAGAGTCCCACCTCAGCCTCAACTGTGTCCTCAGCCTCCACCAGGTCTTCTGCTAGGCTTTTCGGTAAGAAGTGTCGGTTACTCACTATGAAGGGGTTAGAAAGTCTCTTCCAAAAGCCCTTTTAGATTACCTTCGAATACCCTGTAATGTATTTCCTATTCGATCTATCACCTAACCCGATATATAACATCAATCATTCAAAATCCTCGCTAGAGGTCGTGGAGCAAACCATTCTAGGACTCTACGCAAGTGTGTTAGATCAGTAGTATAGCCTGTTATTGCCTATATACTTACTTAACCCCCTAGTCGAAGATAACCCCATAGTGTAAGAGCTAGTTCCCCTCTTACGAAACTTGGCCCTTACAGTTACTTTGTAGAATTTTGAAAATTAATTAGGACTTGTAATTCAAGCCTGATATGCACTCCCATACATCATAAACTGTATACATTAAGAGAGTTTCGCTTTAGCTATCTTGTAAACACCATAAACATTTTCACTAGTCCGTCTCCTTTTCCTTCTTCTACATCCACATAAATCAGAAGCTACGATCATACGTTGACCATCTCATGGAACATGTGTCCAATCCACTCCACTCCACTTATCAATCATCATCAAGAAGTAAGTTCTGCATCGGGATGTGGATGTGTAGGATCCACTTTGTAACTTGGATTATGAATTTGGGTGCGTGGATCCCACTCCTAAAAAGTAAATAAACTAGTGTTTTGGGGTTTCGATAATAATAACATGAAGATCAAAGATATTCCCTCACATACTGTACTAATTTATTTAATTTAATGAGAATTGATCACTTTTTTGAAAAAGCTGAATATTATCGATCTTAATTTGTTTCGAGTTAGAGAGAAAAAGAGAAGAAACAATGGGGGAGAAGAAGATGGTGCACGCACCAATCATGACTTACGCTTCGATCCTCTCTCTAGAATCTCTTTATCCTCCCTTTGTCATCCTTATGTAAGTGTATCTTAATCTGTAATTTATTCTTTCTTTTACTCTTATGTTTAGCGGCCTAATTAATTCTTCTATTTTTAATATTTATAAATTATATACTAACATAAAAAATACTAAATAAAATATTATGCACCAAATGTGGGGTTTTCAAGGAATGCAGGTATGTGACACTCTAGATTTGAAGGACGAAACATTTTATACTTGAATTATGTAAACGGAAAATGTCTGATAGTCCCTAATTTTGTTACTTAGTAGTATTTTGAAAATTAATTACGACTTCATATTTCAAACCCAATATTCACTCTCATTCAACATAAACTGTATACATTAAGAGGGTTTAATTTAACTTCCTTTATAAATACCATAAACATTTTTACAACTTTCTCCATTTTTCGTTCACCTAAATCCACAAAAATAAAAAGCTTCGGTCATGTGCTGACCATCCCATGGACAATGAGTCCAGTCCACTCCACTCCACTCATCAATCATCATCAAAAGTAAGTTTACTCTAAGATGTGTATGTGTGAGACCCACTTTTAAACTTGGTTATGAATTTTGGTGAGTGGGTCCTACGTGTCAAAAGTAAATAAACAAGTATTGTAGGGTTTCTGCAATAATAACAAGAAGAACAAAAATATCCCTCATACATTGTATTAATTTCATTTAATTTAATGGAAATTGATCTCTCTTTTAAAATACTGAATATTATCAATCTCAATTTTTGTTTCAAGTTAAAGAGAAAAAGAGAAGAAAACAATGGGGGAGACAAAGATTAATCGTGACTTACGCTTCGATACCCTCTCTAAAATCACTTTGTCCTCTGTTTGACGACCTCATTTATTCTAAACTTTCTTCATTGTATAAAATCAATGCAAACTTAAAAAAATATAAATAAAATATTTTGCACTAATGTGAGGCTTTCACGGAATGCAGGCATGTAACACTCTAGATTTGAAAGAAGAAACATTTTACAGTAGAAGTATGTAAACAGAAAATGTATAATAGTCCTAATTTCGTTACTTAGTAGTATTTTGTAAAGTAATTACGACTTCATATTTCAAACTTGATATTCACTCTCATACATCATAAACAATATATATTAAGAGAGTTTGTTTTAGATATCTTTTTAAACACCATAAACATTTTCACAACTCTCTCTATTTTTTGTTCTTCTACTTCCACAAAAATAAGAAGCTTCGGTTATACGTAGACCAACCTATGGACAATGAGTCCAATCCACTCCACTCCATTAATCAATTATCATCCAAAAGTAAGTTCCACTCTAGGATGTGGATGTGTGGGGCCCACTTTGTAACTTGGACTATGAATTTGGGTGTGTGGGTCTCACTCGTAAAAAGTAAATAAACTAGTATTCTGGGGTTTCTACAATAATAACAACAAGAACAAGGATATTACCTCACACACTGCATTAATTTAATGGGAATTGATCTCTTTTTTAAAAGCTAAATATTATCGATCTCAATTTCTATTTTGAATTAGAGAGAAAAAGATAAGAAATAATGGGGGAGAAGAAGATGGTGCATGCACCAATCGTGATTTATGCTTTGATGCTCTCTCTGGAATCTCTTTATCCTATGTTATTCATCCTTCTGTAAGTATATCTGAATCTGTAATTTATTCTTACTCTTACTCTGATCTTTGATAGCCTCATTTATTCTACAGTTTTTTACATGTATAAATTGAATACTAACATAAAAAAATATTACATAAAATATTTTATACTAATGTTAGGCCTTCACGGAATGCAGGCATGTGAAACTCTTAATTTTGAAATAAGAAACATTTTACTCTGAAAGAATCTAAATATAAAATGTCTGATATTCCATAATTTTGTTACTTAGTAGTATTTGAAAAGTAATTTATGACATCATATTTAAAGCCTGAGATTTACACTCATACATCATAAACTTTATATATGAAGAGAGTTTTCATTTAGCTCTATCTCTAAACACCATAAACTTTTCGATGCACCAACACTTTTTCCTTCTTCTACATTCACAAAAATCAGAAGCTTCGATCATACGCAGACCATCCCATGGTCAATGAGTCCAGTCCAATCTAGTCATAATCATCATCAAGAAGTAAGTTCTACACTAAGATGTGGATTTGGGGACCCACTTTGAAACTTGAACTATAAATTTGGGTGTGTGGGTCCCCTTTCCAAAAGTGAATAAGAAAGTGTTGTGATGTTTCTGTAATAATAACAAGAAGAACAAAGATATTACCTCACCACAGTGTTAATATCGTTTAATTAATGGAAATTTATCT